>JBBPBT010000152.1:6763099-6780128 GCA_037974875.1 Cicer bijugum | reverse complement strand
AATAATAAATTTATTATTTTTTATTAATTTATAGCCGTTAACTTCTTTTTAATTTATTAAATAATAATAATTTTGTAACCATTACCTTTTTTTAGTTAATATACCACGGTTAGTCTTTTTTTTCCCTTTAATTATGATTGTTAGCTCATTAATAGGAACAATTTGTTACTCGTACTTTTTCTTCACAATTTTTGTTACAAAATTTTATTAAAATTTTTATTAACTGTACTTTTTTATTTTAATTTTAAATTAAATTTTATTTTAATTTTAAATTAAAATAATATATAATATATAATAATATTAATTAAAATATTTAAATTAATATTTTAAGTTATAATAAAATTAAATATAAATTAAAGTTATGAGATATAATATGGTTTTTTAAAAATTAAACCCTACAGAAGGAATGAATTGATTCAGGGTAATCTGGCATAGTAGAACCTATTTAAATGGAGTTCACTGTTGGAGTAAAAATGTAACGAGTTTCTTCAAGATGATGTGGCACAGTCGACCCTATCTAAAGAACCCATCTTGAGTTCACCGTTGGAGATGCTCTAATAGTTTTTCACAAAAATTACTTTTAATCAAATATAAAAACTAAAAGACTAATTACTTATCTTACATAATAATTTTAAAAGAAAAATTCAATTATTGACAAATTTAATATGAAAATAATTGTTTCTAACTTGTATATTAATAATAAATAAAAAAATCTCACATATAAAGACATTGATAATAATTATCAATTTCATACTTTTATTAATTTTTTATAAAACAATATTTTTTTATACTTTCTTAACAAACTTAATTCATTATGTATTTATAAAAGATATTTGTTTAATCAAAACAAAAATTTCGCTGCATCCATTTTTTAATTATAAAACATATATTATTTATCAAAGAGATTTTTTTTCCTTCAAACTCTATTTTATATTTTTATTCATATAAATTTGTATATTAAAGCAAAACATTCACATTGAACAAATCTTTTTGGCTTAATTGCATTTTTGATCCCCCTATTTTAGGTGAATCGGGAAAGTAGTCCCTCCATTTTGTTTCTCCCCAGTTTTAGTCCCCAAACAGAATTTAAGTCCAAATCATGATGATGAGTTGTCATTTTTTAATGACATGTCAAAAAATGGCGACGTGGCAGACGTCTATGTAGATTAAAGTTATTATTATATTATTTTAAATTGAAAAATACAATTTATAACAATATAATAATAGGTTTTTAAAAATATAAATTATATTTTTTAATTTGGAATAATATAATAATGACTTTTAATCCACATAGATGTCTGTCACGTCACCATTTTTTTGACACGTCATTAAAAAAATGACAACTCATATTCAAATTTTGTTTGGGGACCAAAATTGAGGAGAAACAAAATGGAGGGACTACTTTCACAATTCAACTAAAATAGGGGGACCAAAAGTGAAATTAAGCCAATCTTTTTTTGCCATTTTTAAAAAGTTTCTAATTTTATTTTAACAACTTTTTCAATATTATTTATTTCATTTAAAGTCAATAAAATATTTTTTATTAAATTCAAACCTTATCCATGTATTCAATTTTTAATTAGTAGCTGGTAAAGATATTTTTATTTTAATTTGTTTTCTCCTCAAAGTCTTATTTAATATATATATATACATATAAAGTAATTATTTTAAATTTTAAAAAGATAATTAACATTTTATTTTTAATTTAAATATATAAATTAATATTCAAATTGATGCAAACATTAGACATGTGTGATGCACGGGTTATATATAAAAAGATAGCATTATTGTCTATTATTTGTTTGGAAAATAATACAAAAACAAACAACAAACATATAAAATGAATTAGGATCTTAAACACCAAGAAACAAGTCTTTACTAAAATTAAAGAATGAAGACAGATGTCAAGACGAAGCCATCATGGAAGAGTAAAAGAATCAATACAAATTGGACTAGACGGTGACAAAGGGTACAATGGCATCAGATTCAATGCATTCTACGTGCATCGGGTTGAAGATGGTTTTCATAGGAGCGAAGACAATGAAAACATAAAGGGAGAGACAAAATCAATATCAGTTTAATTATGTTACTAATTTTCCCACAACAACTAATTTGAAGGATTTGAAGGAAGGGATAAAACCGTGTGGTATGTTGGTCAATTTTTTCCTTTTAAATCGATTAAACTTTAAGGGGCATAGATTCAGATTTGCTAGGTTTGTGAAGGCGAAGGACCCTGGAAAACTTGTCAAAGCTATTTGAAATGTATGGTTCGGTTCTTTTAAATTGTGGGCGAATGAAGCACGTTTCGATAGGGAGCGGGAGGCAAGAAGGACTAGTGGAGGCGCGAACGTGCTTCAAAATGTTGCTGCAACTTTCAAATACGGTAAATGTAACGCCCCAAATTTTTTTTATAGACAATTAAAATAAAATCATAATTTTAGTTTAAAAGAGATGAATGCATGAGATACAAAAAGGAGAATAGTCCCCTCTTAATTGCACAAAAACTCATAATTAAATTTATAATCATCCTTTAAAAAATAAATTAAAGGTGTTAAGAATGAGTTAATGCAGATTATGTCACACCCTGCATACTTAAATGATTTTCAATGTAACACTGTTTTGCGTCATGATAATTTGCTCCCATTACATTTCTTATCTACTGTTTTATCTTATCATAAATTTTCCCCATCTCACTTTAAGTACATTAATGCTGTCACTGTTAGTCATGAGCCATCTCATTATAAACATGCTATTAAACATGATGAATGGATTAAAGCCATGGAGGCTGAACTAAATGCTTTAAATAATAACAACACTTGAGTGATAACTGAGTTACCACAAGGTAAAAAACCCATTGGTTGCAAATGGGTATATAAAATCAAACACAAATCTGATGGCAGCATTGAAAGGTATAAGGCTCGATTGGTTGCCAAGGGTTTCAATCAAATTGAAGGTATAGACTATTTTGACACTTATTCTCCGGTTGCCAAACTAACCATTGTAAGATTACTACTTGCCTTAGCTTCTTCTGATAATTGGTTTTTACATCAATTGGATGTGCATAATGCCTTTTTACATGGGGACTTGGATGAGGAGGTTTATATGAACCTACCTCCAGGTATGTCCACTACTCATCCAAATCATATATGCAAACTTTTAAAATCGCTTTATGGACTTAAACAATCTAGTAGACAATGGTTTGCTAAATAGTCCACTGCCTTACTTTCTAAAGGATATATTCAATCTTCCTCCGATAATTCTTTATTCATTAAAAGAGTTCATCATTCTTTCACTACCCTCCTTATTTATGTTGATGATGTTATTATTGCAGGTAATGACACCAACAAATGCACAAATATTAAATCATTCATCAACTCCAAATTCAAGATCAAATACCTAGGGGACTTGAAGTATTTCCTTGGTTTGGAAGTATCAAGATCAAAGCTAGGAATCCACATTTCCCAATACAAATATGTTTTGGATTTGTTGCACAATGTTGGCCTGCTTGCCTCTAAACCAGCTTCTACACCTATTTTAAAAGGCACCAGACCCACTTCCACTACCGGAACCCCACTTTTCGATATTTCTCCGTATCGACGCTTAGTGGGACAACTCATATACCTTACAAACACGAGACTCATCTACCTTACTGATACTCATTTTGAAGTTGCCATATGTGTACTCAAATACCTCAAATCATCACCTGCGAATGGTATTTTTATGTCTGCCTCTTCTCGCATTCAGCTCAAAGGATTATCTGATTCTGATTGGGCCACGTGCCCAAAAACCCGTTAATCTATTAGTGGATATTGTATCTGTAACACCCCAATTTTTAACAGCGCGAGTGTATTTTTTTTTTAAACAAAGAAAATACTTTTGGATAAATATTTAAGTCGTAACATAACAACAAAGTCAACAAATATTTACAAGCAGTGGAATAATTTTTTTGAAATGAAAATCCAAAGTATTCAAACATCAAAATACACTGGAGCTATGAGACTTATCGATCATAGCTCATATCCTAGGGATATTCTCGGCAGACCTGTTCAAAGTACTGCCCCAAGAATCTCTACTTTTCCCATGTCACATCGAAAAGTGGAATATGGACCCATCGAAGAAAAGACATCAAATAGTTTAAGCATGGATACAATATTCCAAAATAAAATAAATACAATCACAAAAGCAAGACATCTAGTCCTTATACAACCACTTAATCTGATCATGCTACAAAAACTACACAACCCGAGTGATCTCCACGCGCCCTGCAAGATCCTCCTGACATAGCTTCAGTCAGGTATGATTAACTACTTTCCCATCTCCAGGGTACTAACCGGTAGGATGATCTTGTTTCTCATCTGAGGGCAAAGCCCAAATTTCCACAATAATTGTAAAGGTCACCAACCGAAATTAACAAATATCACATAGCAAATTTCTTATATTTTCAAATGCTCAAAAGAACCTTTCGTCTTAGCATACTCCTCGAAAGGGTTTTCATATGTCCAAAAATGCATAAACAACGTTGAAAAATGAAGTTTTGACAAACTACATTGTCGTAGCCGAATACAATTAAGAAAATGCAGATTTTCAATTCTAAAATGGCTTTGAATCAATCAACACTTCAAACATTAATATTATCAATTATGAACACATAATTAACACCAAATTAATCTCCACAATTTTACACCTCAATCACACATTGAATATTCATTAAATCAATTATGAACACATAAATACATCAAAACTTAATCAACTCAACTTCACACCTCAAAGCAATTACGATAAATCACAACAACAACCGAATATGTATATACAATCATCAAAGTATAACAAACATGACTTGCGTGCCAAGCACCCCAATGCAATGCGTATATGCCAAAATGCATCATTATGTAATTCCAAACCAAAACCCTCATCGAGTGGCGTAAATCATAATTGTACAGTCTCTCACAGACCAGTACTAATTACGGAGGTGCAATCTCTCACGGATCAGCACGATTTACTAGCGTGCAATCTCTCACAGACCAACACGACATACAAGAGTGCAGTCGCTCATAGACCAGCACAATTTTCTAGAGTGCAATCGCTCACATATCAGCACATTCTAGAGTGCAATCTCTCACAGATCAGCACGACGCGACAATCTCCGCAAGGATAAGATGAACCAACAATTCACATGGCATCATCCCGTGGCCCATCACGGTCACCACTATCACCATGGCTCCATCGCGGTCACCATGTACTATGAAATGCATGAGCATACTCTGACTCTTTTCACCACAATCATTAAGTAAATGCAGCTATTAAAAGATTTCTCATTTTTAATACTCATTTAACACTAATGATTTTCAAACACTAATGATTTTCAAACACAACACAGAGCATACTCAAACATATTTATTCACACCAATTAGAATTTTCACAACCACACATAAATCACATCTCCAAATTCCATTCACACCTAAATTGAATTAAATTCATTTTTCCACCAAGTCACACATAAATTTCATCAAAAAAAATTCATAATATTAATTATGAACAAATCAATTTCACCTAACATAAATCACCAAAATTTCCAAACATTAATCACCATATTCAATCTCTAAAATTTTCAGCCATGAATCACCACAACAACATTAATATATCAGAGTTCACCCCACCGCTAACTCGGTGCCAACAGTCTCGATTCCTTTTCGAGACTCAAGGATCTAACTACATAAACATGAATATTTATAACAATTGGTTCACAATAAAACTAATCCACACACAACCAAATTTCTAAAATTAAATCTTTCTCACACACCAAACTTTTAAAATCAAATAATATATATTATTTACTTAAAACAAATATTGTCCAAATTTCACATTCACATACTCGACTATTAAAGCACCGAAATATTTGGGTTAATAAAATACTCTAAACCTTTTTCTTTTTAAACTCAATCAAAGAGTAATTAAAAGAGTAACATTTTAAATAACCATTTTTAATTTCAATCTGTCTTTTTGCTCAAACTCTTTAACTTTGTTAAAATTTGAACTTTTTCACAACTTTAACAACTCTAAATTTTTCGTAAAATTTCAACTTCAGTTCAAACTCATTTATTTGAAAATAACTCATTACGTAACTCAAACTCATCAAATTTAATTATCACCAATTCACACCGACAACAATCAATTTAATTCCACAACACACATATAACACCTCAATTAAATTTCAACAATTCAAACATAACTCACCCAATTTCAAAACTCCACATTTTTACACATAAACCACCAAATTTCATCAATTCATTTTCTACAAAATCCACAAATAAATCACATCTCAAAAATTCATAATAATAATTATGAACATATAAATCACACCAAACTTGAATCACCACAAACCACATCTCCAATTTAAACTCCACTAAATTACACATAATCACATTAAATTAATTTTTCACAAAATCACACCTCAAATACATCAAATTTCTTTTCCACAAAATCATAAATAATGTCCCAAATGCAAACTAAAAGTTTGGAAGGAGCCCTTACCTTAACGATAGCTCTAACACGCGATTACGGTACCGTAATTAATTCCAGTAAAATTTAAGTTTGTGACGTCGCGTCGAAAACTAGCTCACTAGCACCGCAACATAGCAATGAGCAACTTTCCCTTCTGTCACTTCTCGAAAGGGAGCTTAGATCTAAAAGAAAAACGATGATTTGTATTTGTTGGATTTTGAAATCACATATATATAAACTTGAAACAGAGAAAGAAAGCAAAGCACAGGCGAGAGGCGAGGAGAAGGTTCTGTTTCTCTTTCTTCCTTCCTTTCTTTCATATATATATATATATATATAATAATATTATAATAATAATAATAGTAATAATAATAAATATCTAAACAAATATCTAGATATTTTTATAAAAATCATCATTACGTCTGTCATCTCACATCACAAACCACGTTTTAAGAAAAATATCTACTCTCGCCGTAATTCGATGGGCAGATAAATTTTTCTGAAAAATGTTGCATCTCATAAATTTTTTTCTTCGACAAAAGATTAACCGTAATTAAATAAAATTATTCATCGACGAATAATTTTTAATCGAGTCTCCAAAAACTATTTTTGGCATTTAACTCACAAAATGCCATAAAATTGGCTAAAAAGTCTCAGAAATTCAGCACAAAATTCTCCAAAATACATAAATTAGAATTTAAAATTAAGGGTCTTACAGTATCTTTCTTGGTGATTCTTTAATATCCTGGAAGTCTAAGAAACAAGCCACAGTTTCCAGAAGTTCTTCTGAAGCAGCGTATCGGGCCATGGCCTCTGCAGTATGTGAAATACAGTGGCTGACTTATCTCCTTCAAGACCTCCAAACTAATTTTACAACACCAACTCTTCTATATTGTGACAGTCAATCTACCAGACACATTGCAGTCAACTCTTCATTTCACGAATGCACCAAGCATATAGACCTTGATTGCCACCTCGTTCGTGAGAAACTCCAGCAGTAGTTATTTCATCTTCTGCCTGTCAGTTCTGCCCAACAGTTGGCAGATGTCTTCACCAAAGGTTTCGATCCCAAACCATTTCAGAATTTTTGTTCCAAGCTAGGCTTAATGAACTTATGCGCTCCAACTTGAGGGAGTCTATTAGATATATTTACATTAGTAGACTTGGTCAATTTGTATTGTTTCAGTTTGTTAGTAAGAGTAACTACTTGAATTAGATTAGTTACATCAGTTACATCCTTTTTCCCTTTAGTAACTGATCACATATAAATAACTTGTATTATACCATTATAATTTTTCAATGTTAATAGAAGTAATCCAATAATCTGCCATGTATTTGTCATAATAGTAACAGGCAGCATTTCAAAAATGAATCTTTCAATTGAATTAGATATTTCTTCCAATGCATAATTTTTTTTGCATCTATTGTGTTTTCATTTGTTTAATGATATTTCATGCGTCCAATGCTCAATTATTTATCTAATGTTTCAATTCTAAACATAACTACATATCTATTAGGAGAGCTTGAGTTGAGTCATAATATAATGTGTTTTATTTCAAAGCCTATATCTTCTTTTATAAAACCCTTTAAAAGAATATATAGTAAATGGTTTAAAGTATTTGCTTTGATTTTGCGATAATGAATTTCAAATATGTATGAACCACTTGAGAATAGTTTAAAAGAATAAAAAATAAAAGCAAAATAAAAAAAGAAAAGGAAAATCTTATTATAATAGTCAGGACAGTTCCCTTGTCCTTCACATAGATATTCCTTTTTAAAGAGTTTCTCATGCATCGCAACACAACGCTTTTAATTATATATAAAAAAAAAAAAAACTAACATCAAATCAAATTATAACAAATAAACACAAATTAAAATTTTGCAAAGTAAAGGCGTAATAGAAAGGTATCATCTCATTGTGAACAGATTAAAACACACAATAAGAAAGCTCGGGAGAGAGAAACACAAAACATGGCGGACTCTAAGAGTGCTTACGATGTAAAAATTGAACGGAATTTTATTATATTAATGGTTTAGTTCAATTCTTGAAAATTATTTTTGAATCAAGTTTAGTGCAGTTCTAAATTGTTTTGAAAATGATTTATAAATATAAAATAGTTAAATATTTTGAACAATTTTTGAGTTAGTTTTATTTTATTTATCATAAGAAGTTTTTTTTTTTGAGAAAAATAGATATAAAAAAAATTAAGAAAAAATGTTGATAGTTCAAGAAAAAAATATTTTTGATTTTATTTTAACTTTTTTTGATAAAATAAGTTTCAATATTTTATGTATTTTGTTTTTAAGAAAAACAAATTTTTATCATTTTGTAAGAAAAAAAAATTTAATTAAGTTTTGTTAACTAATTTGTTTGGATATGTGGTTCAATTTATGCAAAGCGAACTAAGCAAAAGTCTATAGAAAGACAGAGCGCAACATATTGTGTCAATATACAAATATTGATATTATGTAGATATATATATATATACATATATATATATATATATATATATTATTTTGTTTTAAATGATATACGTGAGTTTCAATTTTTGAAGAATAAAACTCTTTAGTGGATATACGTGAGTTTCAATAAAACTCTTTAGTGAATAAAACTCTTTAGTGGATATTCTTAAATGATATACATGAGTTTCAATTTTTATTAGAAATTTAAAACTTAATTTTTCATTCCCATTTCCTCACAACTATACATATTATTACCATAATCATTGTACTATAAATTTGACAATTGTGTTTGTATATAAAATTGCTAAAAAACGAAAACATGATCTTATGATTATACTAATTCAACAAAATTCACCTTTTTTAGTTGAATATTAGCCTTTTTAGATACATAAAAAATGTTATTTTTTAAAAACTTTAACATAAAATATAAATTTTAATAGAATAATAAGTTAGACTAGTGTTTTAAATACCAAAACTTAAAATAAAGCATTTGACAAATAGTAGTTAAATTTTAATTTTAATTTTTTAAAATAGGTTTGACGTATTTAAAAAAGAATAAAAAATTTGAAGACAAATGAGAATTTGAGTCATAATATAATGTGTTTTATTTGAAGGCATGTAACCTCTTTTATAAAATCCTTTAGAAAAACTCTTTAGTGGATGGTTTTAAAATGTTTTATTTAAATAAAGATTTATGAAATTCGAAAAAAAAAAATTATTCACTGTTTTTCGCATCGTAAAATTTGGCATAACTGCCGCCAACCACCATATTAACATGTATGAGATTATTATCTCATACTCTTCCTACAACGTTTGAGTCATATTCTTCTCTATTTATTATTTGTTGTTGGCATTTTTTATTTTGACAAAGTTAATAAATTTGTTTGTTTTAGACATTATAATCAAGTTCTTAATGTTTCCCCCACGATGGATGTGCAATTTTTTTGAGATTAATAGCTATAGTAACATTGTTTTATTTGAAACTAGAAGTTGATATTATATAATTGATTCCTTAAAGCTATTAGACAAATTATCTTTTTTGATACTTTCATGTTTTGAGGTTTCTGTTTAGAGGACAAGTACAATATGCTAATTAAAAATGTTATCAGAGAGTGTCCTCTCGAATTTTAGTATAAAAGCGAAGTTGTTTGGATTCTAACCTTATATTTTGTTGTTTTATATGTAAAGTTGACATGATGGGAAATAAGTTTGCCACTTACTTATTTTTGTTTCATTATTTATTTATTTATTTTATGTGGTTATTTAATTGAGACAAATGAAGTTGTGGTGTGACTTGTTCGGAGCTTTTGTGTAATTTTACGTGTTTTATTTTGGTTATATACGAGATTGTTATTATATACTCTGAATTAACATAAAGTACTGTAATTATTTTCAGGCACTGCCATTTATATTTCTAAAAGTGAAGTGATATTATTGTTGTAGTTGAATTCTTTCAGTGTGACTAAAAGGAATCGGTGAAAGTTAAAGAGGAGATTTTTTTTAAACATCAAAAGACATTTTGTGATCTTTTATAAAGGTGGAATAATGCTACATTGGTTTTGCTAAGTAAGTAAAAAGCATTTTTTAGAAGGTTAAGTCAAAAGCATTGTAATATAATTTTAATTTGGTTAATATATATTTGCATTTAAAGAAAACCATCAAAAATTCATGTGCGCTTTTTATATTTCTATACTAAGTTAAATCCATTGGTCAATTCCTTTCAAAAGAAATAAAAGACATATATATTTTAATAAATTGATGGATGTGGCCACAAATTCGGGTTTTTATCCATATATCCCTCTTTTGAATTTTTTATCTCAAAATATTTTAGTTTAAAAAAAATTATACAAAAATGTCTTATTTTTTTGTCCCAATTGCTCATCACAATATGAGGATGCGACCTCCTGAAGGATATTTTTTCCCATTTTAACATATGGTCGCATTCTAGGGATACGACCTTGTACTGTGACAATTTTTTTTTTGCCATTTAAAGAATATTTGTGTTTATTATTAATTATTTTTATTAATTGAATAATTTAAAAATAATTAAAACAGTTAAAAAATCAAAATACTATTATGAAAAACAATAACAATAACAATAATAAAATAATAATAATAACAATAATAAAATACATTAATAAATAATAATAATAATAATGATTTTTATAATATTCTAAATTTTAATAAAAATAATAATGGTAATAATAATAATAAAGTAGATTATATTAATAAAATAAAATTAGTTAAATTGAACGAATAAAATACATTAAATTAAAAAAAAAACAGAAAATTGAAAGAAAAAATACATAAAATTTATATTTTATCATTATTATTATTATTATTTTTTATTTATTAAATAAAAAAAATATGAAGAATTTGTTATAATAATGTGCCAAAAAGAGGAGGAAGTTGTTATAGTGATTTGCCAAAATCAAACACGACAAAAAAAACTCAAACACTTTATTGACATAAAATCAAATACGTTATGTGCGACAAAAAAACTCAAACACTTTATATTGACATAAAATCAAACACCTTATGTGCAACACAAAAACTCTAAACAAAAATCAACACTAACGTCTAATTAAAACTCTAAATCAGAATTCCAAATTCCAAATCAAAGCTCCAAACTCAACAATAACAATATAAGCTTTAAATTTCATGCTAACAAAAATCCAACCTAACAAAAATCAACACTAACCAACAAAAATCAGCAATAACAAAATAGAAATTCGAACATTTTGAACAAAGTAGCTACGCGATCTAGAGACAAATGACTGATGAGTTTGCGGCGAGTAGAGAGGCAACGACGAACGGCCACAGACGAAGGCAGTCAGGCAAAGAGATCGCAGGACCACCGCGAGCAGACGACCGATTCGTAACTTGGCAGATGAACGAAGAGGTTGTCGCACGTTTTTCGTGAATCTAATTATGGAGGAGGGCGAGGGGAAGGCCGACTGCAAGAGGGAGAGAGGAAGGTTGGATGGAAGAGAGAGGAAGAAAGAGAAAACTGAATAAGGTTTATATATTCTTGTAATTGTTTAGTTTTAATATGGGCATGATAGTCATTGTACTTATAATTTTTTTTTTTTGGGATGGTCGTGGCCCCTGTCCCAAGGAAGCTCCGCCCCTGAGTCTAGTATGAGGGATTAATTATCTTCCACCATATGCAACTATACTCATGAAATTCATAAAGAAATTGCTTCCATGTTGCTATTGACTTGTCTCTTATTCGTGTCACATTTAAAGTTGATTCTTTGGTCGTCCACTCTATTTTACAGACAAAGATTACCCTAACTCCACCTCTTCAATGCATTATTGATGAAATCAAGCATCTCGTTAGACTGCCTATTTGATAGGCAACTATGCAACTTGTCAACCATGATGCTAATAAATGTTATGATTTTATTGCATTTCTAGGACTTAATAGCCTTTTCTCATTGAATATGTTAGAATTTTCATATCCTAAGCTAGATTGTTTGTTTAATGCTAACTGTAGGACTTCTTGTAATATTTTTAAATAAATAAATGAATTGTATTTTAATTTTAAATATTAAAAAAAATATATATATATATATATATAGTATTTTTTTTTTGAATTTGCAAAGTATTAATCACAAAAAATATTTGTATAAAGATTAAAATTAAAATTACTCGTATTTATAGAGACTAAAACATATTTAAAATATATATATATATATATATATATATATATATATTGGAAGAATGAATTACACTCAAAGATGTGACAAATTTAGGTGAGCTTATTAGATGGATGCTGAAAGGGAACAAATGTGGGGAATTAAAATTGAGATTTGATAAATATATAAAAGAAACAAAAGTCAAGTATCATAACGCAAATTATCCTAGTCAGCTTACAATGATTTCAAAAAATTAAAAGCGTGAAACAAAATAAATAAAAAAATAAGTGATTTTAATTATGAAAAGGACATTGAGTAATTATAAAGAATAATCAATTAATTGAACACATCAATCCATTTGATTTCATGTGTTTCTTTTAAAATCAGAGAATTGATAAATACAAAGAAAGCAAAAGGGCATGTTTAAATCCAATTTGTTAGTAAATAATCACATAAATTGATGATTTATAATGTTTTCAAAACATTCACAAAAAATATATAAAATAATTCAACCATTCATCAATTTTTTTAGTGTTGAAGTCAGTATCCAGTTCAGCTTTCCTATATCAGCGTTCATCAATTTTTATAGTGTTGAAGTAAGTATCCAGTTCAGCTTTCCTACGTCATCCGTGGCCAACTATTAAAGCAAAACAAAAACAAAAATCATAAGTACCAACAAGAAATATTAACTGAAACTGGTCAATATACATTATTGTATCTTGATTAGTCATTGTATATGTGTGCGATCATTTTCATATGCTCGGACCACATACAAACCCAATACATCTCCAACTTTCTTATCCCACACCATTTCAACAAACTGAAAGCGCAAGGAAGAAAAAAGTAGTTAACAAAATCATACGGACATTATTGTATCTGAAAGTGCATTCGGACAAACACAAAAAGAGAAAGAATGCTGATAATCAACCAACTGTGATTTTAGACATATGAACAATATAATCTCCTGCAGTTGATCAGTATTTAGAACAGCAATTGCAATTGGATTACAACAAAAGAACAATACAAACAAAAAGGGCCAGTGAGGAGGAGTTCGGTATACTTGTGAACTCCTAAACCTGATTCCAAAAGAGGCTCTTTTACAAGAGTTCTCTTCATGACTCAGTTTTATATGAGAGAGTTCAATCCCAAGGGAGAAAAAAAGTAGTTAACAAATTCGTCCGTAATGTTTTAGTTCAACTTTCAAGAATATTAAAGACGAACAAAACAACAAAAAAACCATTTTTCAAAATTCATAGACTGAAGCAATAATAAAGTCAAATAAGAAAAGTTTTAAGCAAAATACTGAAAGTCCAATAAATTTGAATTGAATGCCTTTATTACAGTCTCCAAAAATATCCAAATGCATTTACTCAAGAGAATATATCTCCGAGAACCTGTGAATTGTTTTTCCACCAAGACAATATAAGAAAAAGAAAAATAATCTCTTGAAAATGACATTGGTAAATATATATAAAAATAAATTATATTGATAGATAGAATATACCTCCAAGAAACTGTGAACGGGTTTTCCATCACACTCAACTATTACATCATTCAAACGCAATCCAGCAGAATCAGCAGAAGAACCTTGAATTACCTACTCAAAGTTGGATCATATTATGATGTGCAATCGAGACAAATAATCAAATAAATGAAACTGACCTAGGTATCATACAGATCCAAACAAACATAAAAACAAATGCTTCTTCAAGCAGCTAAAAGAGGAATGACAGAAACTGCGCAACAAGAGCGTTTTCCCCTTCAATCGCACAAAATACTAAACTAATTTAACAACCATTTTCCAACAAGCAAAAGGATGTAAGAACAAAAGAAATGATGCAATAACAGAACGAAATGGCATATAAGAGAACTCATGACATAGAAGCTTATGTATTATTAACAAGCAGCAGCAATGATTTAAGCAACCACAATTGACAATTGGTTTCTAAATTGCTCCATTGATTGCTCAACAAGCTAATTAGAGTATTATCGGTGCATATTAAAGTCTAAATCAAAGTCCAACTCTTTAGATCAAACACCTCAGCAGTAGGATTTCATGATAATACATGCATTAAAAGCAAGATGCGTGAGAATTAGGTAGGTAGTATACCTTCTCAACAAAAACACCATTGCATATATCAGGAATCTTTTGAATAATCTTCTCTGTGAGAGATATATCAGCTGCGTAAAAGTTTGTAGCCTTAACTCCCAGAGAAGGTGGCCGGAGTAGCCTGTTGTGAAGAGTTATTCATTAGATCAAGAATTATTGGTTATACCTTAGGCAATTCATGAGATGAGAATAAGTTGTTTAATAAGAATGCCAGTAAAAATGACCAAATATGTAACAAGATGCGAAGACTTGCTTCATTTATTTAGGGACCTCCATTCCATACTCTTAGAAGACCAAATGACAAAAGATGGGCAGCATTCAAACATAAGTGAACATTATGAAGATTGAAACTTAATCATCATGAAAATTTCAACATTAGAGAAAAAAACTTGCATGACACCACATGCTAAAAGTTGGTCAACAATTGACTTGTAAGTTTACTTTCTTTTCAAGTAAGACTGAGTGTCTCATGGCACTGCAGGTACACAATTGACTGGTGTGACTGAGTGTCTCTGGGCCTTCTCCAAGAAGGTCAAACCAAACTGAAACAGAGCAAAGGGTAACAAAAACAAAGACAGAGGGAGAAAATGACTAATGGCACTGCATGTACACAATAATCAAGTGCAGGCCTTAACAGTGGCGGATCTTGCACAAAATATTTGAGAGAGCCGGGAGCGACAAATATTAACTGAAATATTATAATTGAAATTTTTAAAAGTCATATAGTTTTTTTTAGAGTATCACACAATTCATACATAGTAGACAAGTTGAAAAAAATTAGAATTTCAATTTTCACAAGTCACAATTTTCACAAGTCACACAATTTTCACAAATCACATAACTCACACAATTCAATCAAATAAAATATATTCATTTTATAATTTTTATCTGTCAAAAAATTTCATCTTGAAAAAATGCATTAATTTTTTTATGTTTAAATATTGTGTACTCCTAAAAAAATACATATATTAATTTAAACAATTCACAATTCAAAAACAGTATCATACTATATCATATATCAATGATTAACATGAAAAATCTTAATAATTAATAGTTGAGTTGCTAATTAGAGTGTTAGAGTTTATTTGTTCGAGATTAGTTAGTTTATCCTTATGTATAGTTTATGTATTTATAGGGGTTATTGTATTAATTTTATTATATTTTAATAGTATAATTTCTAAGAGAGAATATACAAGAAATATGAGATAGGTATCTAAATGGAGGAGATTGATCATCAATATTATAAAGATGATAGATGTAGCGGACAAAAGATAAATCATTGGTGTTATTAATTCTATAATGAAATGAAGGATGGTCATAAGGTATAATTCTCACCTCATAAAATATGCTCTGCGTTCAAGACTTTATATGCTGGCTCCCAAGTTTACATATATTTTGTTATAGTCCCACCTTGTATTACATATATAGTCCAATTGAAAATGAAATAAGTTTGCTACATTTGAATGAAAAAATGCTCGGCGTTTTAAATATGCCCTACGCGGCTACTACTAATTCCTTTAAGCATGTTATAAGTTTTTAGTTTTTATAATTTATTATTTATTTATATGTTAAATATATTTAGTTACCCTATTTGAATGATTGTTATAATGTCTTTTAGAATATAATCAATTCCCTTGGTAAAAACAATTCAGTAATTGATTCGGGATATTAAAGTTTTTTTACGATAGCAATTATTGTTGCAACATGGACAGGAAAATGCTATGTCCATCAATGATCGACTGCCATGGCTTTCATTGGATTACTTCAAATAATTAAAGAATTGCTTTGGCATTTGTTTATTCATTGTATTGAGCCTAAAAATTCCTTGACCGATTATTCAACGAAGACATTATTCTTTACACGGGTTAGCAATATGCAATATCTATAGTCTTAGTAAATATGTATTAATTAAAACTATTTATATATTTGTTCTTGGAAACTTAAAATTAAATCCTGAAGGCACTTATGAATGATTTAATCGTTAAATTTATTGATGTTTTTGTTAATTATTAGGATAATTTTATATCGACTATCTTCTTCTTATTGTTACTATTTTTATTACAATATTTTTATTTTATGAACTAAAATTAAACAATGATGTATGATATACACGACTATAAATAAATAAATATATTAAAATTGAATTTGTTTGGAGTTCAAATTCTTGTTTTTAAATTATAAGATTTTATTTATGGAAAGTTAATTATTTCACTATTATTTTATACTATATATAGGTTTTTCTTTTGGATTTAAGATGAATGCTATTAATTATAGAAATGTATCCAGACAAAGTCAATATGTTTAGGATTATAAC
>JBBPBT010000152.1:6736911-6762309 GCA_037974875.1 Cicer bijugum | reverse complement strand
ATAAATTGAACCATACATCAACACAAATCAGTTAATAAAACTTAATTAATGTTTTTGTTTACAAAATATTTAAAATTTGTTTTTCTTGAAAACAAAATACATAAAATATTAAAACTTATTTTTTCAATAAAAGTCAAAATAAAATCAAAAATATTTTTATCTTGAACAATAATCAACATATTTTCTTAATTCTTTTATATCTATTTTTGTAAAAAAAAACTTCTTATAATAAATAAAATAAAGTTAACTTAAAAATTGTTCAAAATATTTAACTATTTTATATTTATAAATTAGTTTGAAAATAATTCAGAATTGTACTAAATTTGATTCAAAAATAATTTCCAAGAATTGAACCATACCATTAATATAATAAAATTCCTTTCAATTTTTACATCATAAACACTCTTAGTGTCTGGTATGTTTTGTGTTTCTCTCTCCCTAGCTTTCTTATTGCGTGTTTTAATCTGTTCACAATGAGACGATGCCTTTCTTTTACGTCTTTACATTGCAAAATTTTAATTTGTGTTTATTTGTTATAATTTGATTTAATGTTAGTTTTTTTTTCTTTTTTTTTTTTTATAAATAAAAGTTTTGTGTTGCAATGAATGAGAAACTCTTAAAAAGAGGAATATCTATGTGAAGGACAAGGGAACTCAATCCCGACTATTAAAGTAAGACTTTTCTTTTCTTTTTTCATTTTGCTTTTGATTTTTTATTCTTTTAAACTATTCTCAAGTGGTTAATACATATTTGAAATTTATTATCGCAAAATCAAAGCAAATACTTTAAACCATTTACTAAATATTTTTTTAAAGGGTCTTTTAAAAGAGGATATAGGCTTTAAAATAAAACACATTATATTATATGACTCAAACTCTCCTAATAGATATGTAGTTATGTTTAGAATTAAAACATTAGATAAATAATTGAGCATCAGACGCATGAAATGTCATTAGACAAATAAAAACACATTAGATGAAAAAAAAAGTATGCACCGAAAGAAGTATCTAATTCAATATCAATACTTCAATAGTATAATATCGATGGTGCAAAATAAGTGAAAGTGTTAAACCTTGCATAAAAAGAAAAAAAATTAAAAGATATATTAGAAACCCTAGTATTTGAAAATTGGTACTATTTGCTGTAGTTTCGCCCAGCTTCCCTCTCTTCTTTCGCCCATCTCCCACTCTACTTTCGCACACTCCCAGCCCCCTCTCGTCTCTCTCGTCCCTCTCGCCGCAATATTTTGGGTTTTTCTCTCAAGCCATCCTCTCTCATAGCTGTGCCGTTTCATTGGCTTTCATTCGAAATCGAAAATCGCACTCAGTCACTGCAACTCACGCACTCTCTCAACCTGCGTTCTCTCGCCCACAAATCCACGATTGCAATGGTAATGTAACCATATTCACATCCTTTTTATTTCTCTCAATGGTAATGCAACTAGTTAATAATATGAATTTTGAAAGAGCGAATTAGTCGACCTCATTTTTTTTATTTTTCTGTCAAAGTGGTTAAACTATTTTATTCTAACTTCAAGTTTTCAATGCTTAGCCGATAGTTTAATGTTATTATTGCACTAACTGTAGGCTTTGTCTGATTCTGAATTTCTCATACTAAGTGAGAAGGTGAAACCTTTAACCTGGCTCGTAAGGCTGATAGATTCAGGAAGGACTACTCAATATGCTACAGCTTTTGCCCCGCAAGTCGACAAACATGCTGTGGGAATAAAAGAGAACGATGTATTGTTAGTGACTGCCGCACACATTTTGCCTAAATCAAATGTTAACATTATGGTTAGAAGAATTGATGATAATGATTTTGGGTTGAAGGCTGATATAATTTTTATGAAGCCAACTTGGGACTTAGCTCTATTGGTTGTGAGAGATGTCGAGCACCATATGTACTCCGAATTTGCAGAGGATGGATCAATTTCTCCATGTCAGACACTGTTACATGTAGGTCATTCCGTAGACATGGTATGGTCTGCATTCGTTGGACGTGCTGTATACCAATGTTTGGACAGCTTTGTTCCTTTTAGTCGTCGCGAGTCTTGTAAAGACTATCAATCTTTTAGTTTGAACACAACCCCAGATCATCGCATTATGGGTCATATTTGGAATAAGGCTTATTTCGATGATAACAAATCAACAAAGTTTAGTTTTGAGAAGAATCTTCACCCTCGTATCCCTATTATACATTGTACTGGCTTTTCGTTTAAAGAGGGCTGTTCTGGAGGACCGGTCTTTAATATCCAAAGCCAAATAGTAGGTATGATTATGGGAGCATTTGACGGAGGCCAAATTGCTGTACACGTAACATTGTTGAAGGAATTTATAAAAGAATTTGTTTTGTCAATCAGTCAAGATTCTTCAGAAATTAACGAGAGAGGGAAACAACCTCTAGGAGAAGGCTTTGACCCTAAGGTTTGTTAATTTCTTTTAAAAAAAATTCTCTCTTTTTTGTTGTAAATGTGATACAATGCTAATTACATCCGTATAATTTTTATAGGATGCAAGGGGATTCAAAAGGAAGGGGCCATCTAACTGATAGAATGAGCTCCTCCTAAATGGAAGCATATAACATCTCTAACTTTACTCTTTATTTATGTATGCATTTGACTTTTGATTGTTATATCTTAAAACATCTCTTTATTTATGTATGTATTTAACTTTTGATGGTTGTATCTTAAAACATCTTTAACTTTACAATTTATTTATAATTATGTATGTTTTGATCGTTATATCTTAAAACATCTTTAACTTTACAATTTATTTATAATTATGTATGTATTTGACTTTTGATTGTTGTTTTTTATTTGACATTTGACCACCCACCATGTTTCAAGCATTTCATTTCATCCTGGTGTGATGCTAGTTTTGATCTTTGAAAGAAGCAACTCTGGCACTAAAGTGCGGGTAAGCTTTTGATTCAAACCCTAACATGAAAATAACTAGAGTTTAGATGAGCTTGTGACTAGGTTCTAGTTTAGCAAGAATACCCTTTACTAAACTAAATTAGAGGCTCCTTTAGTAAACTAAATTAGAGGCTGACTTTGGATAGTTTAAGAAAAATAGTTTATCCTTCTAGATTTTTAATTATGATAAGGGAATAGGGATTACACCAATAATCATTTACTAGTTGAAGCAAAGCTTGACTCAATAATCATTTACGTTAGAGTCACACTCAAGTTCCTAAAATCAACAATGACAGAGGCTGACTTAGGATAGTTTTAGAATATAACCAATTGTGTTGATTGTCATATATTTGAATAATGGCAATCCGTGTATTACCTTGGTAAACAATTCTATAATTGATTTTATATGATTCCTAAATAGCATTTCAATTATAATTGGATCGATATTTTCTTTTAATATGATTCGATTTCAATATTAAAATATTATATTTATTTATATATTTAATAGAATCGTAGAAATATTATAATATTATTTAGAAATATGAATATTAGATTTTGATAGAATTATTAAAATACATTACTCTGGTTCTATTTGCTTTATTTCTTGTTTCGGTTTGCCATTGGATGAACAAAATATGATTATCTATTGAATATTAGTGAAATAAGGGAATTGAATATAAATATTAAAGTTTACATGACTAGTGAAAGCTTCAGTTGCAAATTTTTTAGTAAGAAGTCTTATGCCTGTACATGTATTTTAGTAAGAAGTCTTATGCCTGTACATGTACTGTATCACAAATATATGTTATGCCGGCTATGATTGTAAATCTTACCGCTGGAAATTTATAGAGGTCAATCTACAGCATGTGATTGTTTTTTTTTTTAGTTTTCTGCGAAAATATCAACTAAAAGCATATCAAAACATTAGTGTACTTGCATTTTTGAAATATTTAATATTAATTTTTAATTGCTATACTTTTAAACAAAATATATATCATTCAAAAATCATAAGTATTAATTAAAGCATGATCTGAAAAAAAATTAAGTATAAACAAGTACACCATGCAATTAAATTAATAATATAAATTTGTAGTATAAACAAATGCTACTTAATATCATATTATTAATGTCATCATCATTAAGATTGTTATCAGTTTCATTCTTGGGGTTTGGGGTGATGAATTTGGACGAGAAGATCTAATATATCCTAAATGTTGGACATATCCTAAATGTTGTATAAGAATGGTTTAATTTTTGTTGGTCTCTTATCTCTTTCTCTGGTTTTTGCAATTGTTGCTTCATCTTTGTTTCTATTTTCTTTGCAATGATTTATTCAAAACATGAATTTGACTTGAAATTGAAGCTTCAAAAGATAACTCAATCTTTTTGTTTTTGAATTTCTCCTAAAACAATATATAAATTTGTTTCTAAATTCATATAATCTGGATTATTAATTAGTTTTTGGAATACACAATACTTAAACGTTATGGGTTTATGTAAGTAGATTCGACTCAATTTTTATCTTTTTTCCGATGAGTAAGAAAATATCCCTTTCGTCATAAGTTATAAAGTGTTTTAATGTCATTAATTTTAAAATATTGATGAGGAATTAATCCACTCGTATGGAGATCCACGATCCATAGAACTGTGATTTCTTTTATTTGTGTAATTTTTTTTTTGAAATTAAAGGAATTCCAATATACCTTCAATTGTTGCTCTCTCCCATCCAAGTTGGTTTGTTTTCCAAATTTTTACATGTATTAGTTGCGACATCTTAGTTATGTCCCTTTTTTCAAAGTTGCGTTAGGAAAAATATTTCAACTACTGTTTATAAGAATCAATAGATTATAAACAAATGAAAATGGAAGTAATAATTAGAAACAACAGACTAAAGATTCATGGCAAAAAAAACAGAATAAAAATTAATTAGCAAAGTTAGACAGGGAATAGGATGATGATTGATAATTCTAGGTGTGTGCTTGTTATCTCACAAAGTTAGATTATCTACAAGTATATGTTTGGACAATACATTATTAAATATATGAGCAATGATGCTCTATGTTTAGACAACATATTATTAATCATTCAGACGAATAATGAATGTCAATATTGCATTAAGAACCAATGCACAATTTTTTTAGCCCTATCCTGCTTGTACACACAGCTGATTCAAATAGCTGGTCAATTGAAAACACATTTAGAGTTTGTATATCCAAGCAACGTTGAATAGGTTTAATCGTTTTGGTGGTAGTTGGGTGGAAATCTTGCATTGGGAAGCAATGCACGATTAATTAGTTAGGACTGGTAGTCCAAACTCACAACATTAATATTTACATTAATACTAGTAGTATATATAGTATAATTGATTGCACAATGGTTATCAATATTTTACGATACACGTGAGTTGTATCTCATAAATTAGGGAAGTCTTGTCTCGAGTTCGAACTCAAGACTTTACAGTTGTGTAAATTAATTGTTGTGAAATGATAACATTCTGAAATAGATCCATCATGTGGTGTGTGTTTTTTGACACCTCTGATAACTAACAGAGCTATGTCTCTTAGTTTCACATAAACGTTATAATGTACTGAGAGGATGGGCGTAAATCACCAACAATACCACGAATAAGTCTTATGCCAACATTTACTGTATCACACATATATATATATGTTGTTGAGACAAAATCTCTCAAATGATTTTAACGATAATAAAATTACTTAAGAGATTATGATTGTGGTTAATAACTAATCTGTGTTTTTGAGTGAATTCATATAAGAAAATATGTTATTAATGATTAAGGCAAATAGAAGAAAAATCTAATTCAAATATGGAAGATTGAAATTCCTGAGGATGGCCTCGCGAAGAAAATGAAGCTTCAAATATGCATAATACTTGTCCTCACCAGAACACATATTTTTATTCATTAAAAGAAACGCACAACAGTATCAAAGAATGAATAAATAAAGAAGTTAGAAGACCAAAGAAATAGGTACGAGAATGACCAAATCTAGACAAGAGGATGACAATACTAGGCTGGTGGACGTTTCAGTAAAGTTGAAAGCAACCCATCTAACATGTGCAAAGACAAAAATCAGACCTATTTATTATCCTTCACAACAAGAAAACATGTATTTTGTGAGGCCAAAAAGCCCTCACTTCAAGTATTTGTGGCTGCCTTTATCCTCACAAAATTTGTATTTTGGGCTGAAAAACCCCTCACAAAAATCTTAAAATTTTAGCTGGAATTTGTGGCTGCCTAAGCCCTCACAACATTGTATCATAGATTAAAAAATGAAACTCATTTACGACATTAATCAACTTTATAACCCATGTAAAAGACTTCACCTTTTCACTTAATTTATTAGACAAAGAATCCTACGGTTATTTTAAAATATTAGTGGTATAATAAAATTAAACTATCATTACGTTGTTAAACTTCAACAGAAAAATAGAAAAATGAGTTTGATTAGTTCGCAAATAGCTATTTCAAAACTCATGTTAATGTTATATGCGAGCTAGCTAATGACATGAGTTTTGAAAGAGCTATATGCGAACTAGTCAAACTCATTTTTCTATTTTTGTGTTGAAGTTATTTTATTCTTATTTTAAGTTTTCAATGTTTAGCAACATAATGATACTTTATGTTATTATTGAACTAATATTTTAAAATAACTGTAGAATTCTTTGTTTGATTGTGAATTTCTGAAACCTAAGTGAGAAAGTGAAGCCATTTACCTGTGTTCTAAGGCTGATTAATCATGTTTCAATCTATGCTACAACGTTTTCTCTGCAAATTATGGGAATAGAATGAACGATGTATCATTGATGACTTGATGACTTGCGCACCTCATCAAATCAAACCATAACAATAATTCGAATGATAGATGAAGATTTTGTACTGATGACTGATATTGTTTATATGAAACCAACTTGGGACAAAAATTTGTTAGTTGTCAGAGGTCTGTATTCGTTGGACTCCCTACATATCAATATCTAGCTTTATTCCTCTTAGTCTTCACGAGAACACCCTGCCTATCATTGTCTAGCTTTTTCCTCTGAGTCGTCACGAGACATGTATTGCATATCATTTTTCTAGCGCTAACACAACATTAGATTATCGAACCTTGAGTCATATAGGAATCATACCATTTCCTTAAGTTAGAGTCAACAAAGTTTAGCACCTTTGAGAATAATATGCACCCTTATATTTCCTCTTTGGGTATCGGTTTTAATATCCCAGACCAAATCGTTGGTATGATTGTTGTAGCCAACTTGCTATACACGTAACGTTGCTGAAATAATCTATAAATGGATTTGTAAGACATCAGTAATATTCATTTGAAGTTAATGAGAAAAGGAAACAACATCTAGGAGATGGCCTGCATGTAACACAAATACATAGATGCATTTGTTGCAAAATGTACCAGTGTTTGACGCAAAAAATTAAATTCTTGCAAATTTTATGCACATATGTTTTTGACACATATGACAACTAACAAACCTATGTCCCAAGTGGGCTTCACATAAATTATATCAGCCTTCAGCAGGAAATCTTCACCATCTATCATTTGAACCATAATGTTATTGTTATGGTTTGATTTATGGAGAGAATGGACGCACGTCATCAACAATTCCTCATTGTATTCCATTTTCATAACTTGTAGGGAAAAAGTGTACCATACGTTGATACATGAACCTCATTTACTATATTAATCACAAAATGCTAATTACATCAATATTATTTTTATAAGATGCTACGAGGGGATTCAAAAGGAAGAGGCCATCTAAATGATAAAAAGAGCTCCTCCTAAATGGAAGCATATTTACAAATATCTTCAATTTTATCCTTTGTTTATAATTATGTATTTGACTTTTGATAGTTGTTTCTTATTGAGCTGATTTTGGAGATTTAATGTTCAAGTGATTGTCAATGACATCTATCCATTTAATTTTACTTTGAATAGTTGTTCAACCACTATGTGTCAAAACATTTCATTTCATCTTGTTTGTGTAATGGTAGTTAAAATAAAATTTGACTCAATAGTTTATGTTTATATAATTGAATTTCATTCTACTGGATTACATTTTTATTGTTATTTACTTATTTAGAATCACACTCAAGTCTCTAAAACCAACAAAGACAGAGGCTGACTTTGGATAATTTTAGAATATAACCAATTGTGTCAATTGTCATATATTTGAATCATTAGCAATATGTGGATTACCTTGGTAAACAATTGCTTAATTGATTCGAGATATTAAAGTTTCATAAAATAATATTAAAATGTGTTTATATGATTCCTAAATAGCATTTTAATTATAATTGGATCAATATTCTCTTTTAATATGATTCAATTTCAATATAAAAATACTATATTTATTTAATTATTTAATAGAATTGTAGAAATATTATAATATTTATTTAAAAATATGAATATCAGATTTTGAAAGAATCATTAATATGTTTGATTTTGTTCACCTCTAATTGTACTATTTGCTTTGTTTCTGGTTTTGGTTTGCCACTAGTTGAACAAAATAATATGAATATCTATTGAATATTAGTGAAGTAAGGGAACTGAATATAAATATGTATAAGTTTACATGACTAGTGAAAGCTTCAATTGCAAAAATTTTAATAATAAATCTTGTGCATGTACATGTCCAGTATCACAAATATATGTTATGCTATATTCTAAAACTATCCAAAGTCAGCATTTGTCTTTGTTGGTTTTAGGGACTTGGAATGTGATTCTAAACAAGTAAATAACAATAAAAATGTAATGTAATAGAATGAAATTCAATTATATAAACATAAACTATTGAGTCAAACTTTATTTCAACTAGCATCATACAAATACAACGAGATAAATGTTTGAAACATAGTGGATAGCATGATGAAATCCTAACTATTTAGAATAAAATTAAAGGGGTAGAGGCCATTTACAATCACTTAACATTGTATCTCCAACTCAATAAGAAACAACCATCAAATTTCAAATAAAAAAACAAGTGTCTAATATATATATACATAATTATAAACAAAGGATGAGCTCCTTTTATCATTTAGATGGACTCTTCCTTTTGAATCCCCTCACAACATCGTATAAAAATTATAATAATGTAATTAACATTTTTATGATAAATTCAGTAAATGAGTTTCATGTTTCAATGTATGGTACAATGTTTTATCTACAAGTTATGTGAATAGAAGAAAACAAGGTATAGTTGATGACTTGTGCCTATCTTCTTGATAAATTGAACCATAACAAGAACATTATGGTTAGAAAGACATATGATGAAGATTTTTCATCGAACCATAACGATAACTTTCTGGTTAGAAAGACATATGAACAAGATTTTGCTGAAGTCAATTTGGGACGTAACTTTGTTAGTTGTCAAAGGTGTCAAACACCACATGTGCGCATAATTTGCAATGGATGAAACTATTTCTCCATGTGAGACTGATGAATGTATTAAGTATGTTTCAACATGTGCTATATTTGGTAAAATCAAATATATGTTTCATCGTATCCTTCCATTTAAGAAGAGGTGTTCTTTCATTTAGATGTGTTCTTCGTTTTCAATTCCCTCTATTCTATATTTATGTGAATAATGTATTACTTTTTTTTCAAAAAATAAAAAGATTTTTTTTAAAGAAATTAACTAATATAGGAGTCCAAACCATCGCCTAAAGGTTGTTCCCTTTCTCAATAACTTCATAAGAATTGAGTGGTTGACAAAAGTTTTCCAAATTCTTTTACAATTCCTCCAGACCAGTCCTCCCGACAATCATGTATGAAATAGTTAATTATGTAAGAAATGCATTAATACACAATTGATTTCTTATGCGCCAATCTATTGCATAACACAGTTTTTAGAAATAAAAATTAGAAGTAGAAAACAAAGAAAACTTTAGAGTAGAAGTTGATAATGCTTCCTTGATATACATTCAATGAAGTTTTATTATGCTTTCTCATGGCCTCTTATTATGTTGTTACTCTTTTATCTTCTAGTGATTCAACCCTCCAATTCTTTATCTTTCATATTATATTACTATTTTGAAAACTTCATTACAAAGTTGTACCACATAATATAAAAGAGAAACAACAAAACAAGAAACCTTAAAAATAACTTTCTATGTATGTATATCCGAAAAGGCATTATTATCTTCTATTACAATTTTTGTTCGCTTTCTGTTTCTAACAACTAACTAACAACTGTGTTGTTAAGGAATCAATTGTATAATAATAGATTTTCTTCAATAGATAAAAAATAAATCAAAAGAGGGAATTCTTACTGTAATCGCTTGGATTTTGTTCTCACTATTGCCACTAAGGAATTTTCCTCTTTAATCATTACAATTCTTGCTGCTATATAGTGATGGCTTCTCTTTTATTCTCATAAAATCTTTGTCTACTTTTAGGGCAAACGCTATACAACAAAATTTATGTTCTATTTTTGCTATATAGTGTGTTCGTATCGTGTAGGGAGGACCCGTCTCTTGGATCCAAGGCCAAGTCGTAGGAAATTGAAAAGGAATGGTCCATTTATGTTTCTAATTAGGTGTATTTGATATTTGATGGTCTTTTTGGATTCTCTGTTATTTATTGAGATGGCTTTTGGAGATGACTTTCGATTCAAACCCTAGCATGAAAATCACTAAAGTTCAAGTTTAGCTTATGACTAGATTCTAGTTTAGTAGGAATATCCTGACTAACCTAAATTAGACTGAGGATTAATGAATTTGGATAGTTTAAGAAATATATAGGCTTTTAATTATGATAAGTAAGGGATCACATCAATAATCATTTACTACAGTTAAGACAAAGTGAAGAAAGTAAAACACAAAATACTTTCATGTTTTATTACTACAGCTCTAAGCTGTTTATATAGGAAAAGAAATAACAATAGTAATACTGAGTAATAATGACAGAATAAAAATAAACATAATAATATAAAATAAAAGAAAATAAAATATAATTTCTTTTTATTCTTCAACATCCCCCTCAAGTTGGTGTATATATATCTGTCATGCCCAACTTGGCTATAAGTCGCTCAAAATTGGGTCTTGTCAAACTTTTTGTCAAGATATCATCAGTCTGCTGATTGGAAGTCACAAATGGTAGGCATATGACTCCAACATCAATTTTTTCTTTTATGAAATGGCGGTCAATCTCAATATGATTGGTTCTATCATGTTGTACATGGTTGTGAGTTATGTTTATTGCTACTTTGCTATCACATAACAATTTTACGGGTAAGTCAACTTTCATTTTCAGTTCGCCCAAGAGTTTACGAATCCATAAAAGTTCACAAATTCCTTGAGCCATTGCTCTGAATTCAGCTTCTGCACTGCTTTGAGCAACAACCCCTTGTTTCTTAGTTCTCCAAGTAACTAAATTTCCCCAAACATAGGCACAATATATGGTGGTGGATTTTCTATGAGTAATTGATCATGCCTAATCAGCATCTATAAATATAGAGACTTCTCATTCATTAGTTTTCTTGAAGTACAAACCCTTTCCAGAATTGAATTTCAAGTACCTTAAGAGGAAAGGCATTCTTTACATCAAGTTGGTTAAGAGACCAATCTAAATTCATTGCCAAGGACAAGAGAACTCTAATAGTGTTTAATTTGGAAACGGGAGCAAAAGTCTCTGAGTAATCAATGTCATATGTCTGAGTAAACCCTTTTGCAACCAAGTGTGCCTTGTATCTTTCATGTTATCAGAATTATATTTCACAGTAAATACCCATTTACCGCCAACAATATTCTTTCCTGTAGTTAATGTCATGACTCTCCAAGTTTGATTCTTCTCAAGACCTCTCATCTCCTCAAGAATAGCTTCCTTCCACTTTGGAATTTTTAGAGCCTCCTGTATATTTTTTGGAATTTCTACAGTAGACAACTTAGAGGTAAATGCAGCAAATGAAGAAGACCATTTTGAGTATGACACATAATTAGACAAAGGATATTTAGTGCATGATCTAACATGTTTTCTAATTGCAATAGGAAGGTCTATATCAGGATACTCGACATCATTCTTAAGAATAGAAGAAGACTTACCTGTATCAAGATGATGTGTTGGATTATCTATTGGTTCGGAATCTTGGAAGGGTTGGAGAATGAGTCCTTCATTTCTCTGTTTATGGTTTCTTCTTTCAAATACATTTCCCTTCCAAGTCGGGTCAATTGTAGTAAATATGCTTTGTGTCTCTTTATCTGAATCATTATGTTGTGGCATTTCAGATGGTCCTTCATTATTATTGAGATCAAGAATTTGATCATTGTGATTTTGATTTGAAATTGTCGCCCCCGAATATGTCGAAACCTCATTCATAAGTGGATTGAGTTCCAATATAGATTCTTGGGCGTTTTCTTTTGGTGCATCAATATGAGTCTCTGAATTTTGTGACAACACTATATCACTTATAGTAATGATGTTTTCAAAAGTAAAAGATGAATCTTTCTTAAAATTTCTCCCCGGAAGATGAATGTCAGTAAAAAATGGTTGATTTTCAACAAAAGTAACATCGATGGTTACAAAAATTCTTTTTGATTTTGGTTCAAAACACCGATATCCCTTCTTAGTTGGAGAGTAACCGATAAACACACATTTTATTGCTCGTGGATCGAGTTTGTCAAGGTGTTTATGTTCATGAACAAAAGCAGTGCAACCAAAAACTTTTAGTGGCAAAATCAGCATAGACACTAGTCAAAGGAAAATAATTTTGAAAAACATCAAGAGGTGTACGAAAATCTAAAACTTTAGATGACATTCGATTAATTAAATATAATGCAATTAAAACAGCTTCACCCCACAAATATTTTGGAACCTTATTTCCAAATAGTAAAGCTCTAGCAACCTCAAAAAGATGCCTATTCTTTCTCTCTACAATTCCATTTTGTTGGGGTGTATTAACACAAGAACTTTGATGAACAACTCCATTTGCAAGAAAAAAATCGGACAAAAGTATATTAAAATATTCTTTACCATTGTCACTTATGAAGACTTGAATATTTGTTTGATATTGAGTGTGCACCATTTTAAAGAAATTTTTGACAACCTGTTCAACTTCTGATTTTTCTTTCAATAAATAAACCCAACAAATTCTAGTAGGATCATCAATAAAAGTTATAAACCATTTTTATTAGAAAAGATGTTTATTCTATTAGGACCCCAAACATCACTATGAATAACTGCAAACGGTTTTAATTGTTTATATGGTTGTGTATATACATTAAATCCCTTATGAATTAATATGAGAAATATTCATATTTAAGTATTCCTTAGGACTAGACAATATATTGTTTTAAAGCGAAGCTGCTTCCTACGTGTGAGCTGGATTTTCAAATGATTGAATTGGATAGCAGTAACTCAATTAAAATTGTGAATGCTTAATGTCCTCTTATTCTTCCTATAACTGGAGGTTTGCTGAACTTTACTTTTCTCTCTTCCTTAGGACAAGGATAACTGTGTCTATAAACCAGACTGTGAGTGGGTGCAATGTGACAAGTGGAGAATGTTACCTCCCACCTTTGACAGCCGAGAATTGACTACACAGTGGTATGGTAATAGATATTTCACATTCATATACCTGTCTGAATAATTTGTGATTGATTATCCATTGCTTCACTGTGTTGGCAATATTTCTTTTCTCATTTGCGAAAAAGTGTACAAATATAAATATTCCAGAGAAATTGTTCTTCCGAGAAGCATTTTACTTGTTGATTTAGCTCAAAGTAACATTGGAACCAATGAACCATTACTTAATGAAATACTATTTTTTTTTTGGGATCAAATAATTACATCTTTGTCTTGTATATAATGACTACATGTTGAGTGCATTTCATATCAATTCTTATCTTCTCAAGATTCTGTACCTAATTCTCAAGTTGTTCCATGGTACCAAATGGAACATGTGACTTTTGGTTTTCAAACATCCCTGTAATCCATCTAATGAAATAAAATGAAGTTAATCGACCAATATATATGTTTGATAAACCGTTTCTACATCTGTGATACAATTGGGTTAGAATTTACTGGTAAAATGAAACTTGGTGTCATTTATTTGTGTTTATTAGGCTGAGAGAAACACTATAGTAATATAGCAACAAATTCCATTTGGGTGTGGACATCATGGAATAGATAATTGAAAAAAATACAAATTTGTGATTCTTCCTCATAATATGCTAATATTGCGTGTATTGTTGATTAATTTAGTGTGAACTATGGCTATTTTTTTAGGTTCTGTTATATGGCACCTTTCAAAGGTCAATGTGCAGATGCTGAACAGAAGGTGAAGCCTGGCATAGTCACCGTTTCCACAAAGCGATCAGGATATGATTGCTTGCTGAAAGATTCTCATCATAGTATCAAGACGGAAGCTGGTAAGGATGCTTCTAGCACAGGTTAGACATTAGATCACTTGACAATGAAATTAGCCGATTATATTTGTAATATGTTTTAAAAAGTATTCAACATAAATCTTAAAGTTGTTGGATAAAATATGAAGGTGCGCCTTTCAAATCGTTATCTTACCTGTTTTAGCAAATGACTAGGCTTAAAATTTAATTAAGTTAAAAAATGAGGTAGGTAATATTTCAATTTTGGACTACTTATTGAATGCTTTTGATTAGACTGTTTAATAAAGGTTGTATGTTATTTTTTTTTTATTAAACTTGACTACTTCCATTTAATTGACATGATTATTGTTGGAGTTTTTTCTTTTTAATTAAAAGTCTAACTGGTATAAAGTTACTTACATCACTTTGGCGTCTTCATTAAAAAGAAATACTACGTGTGAATATAGGTAATTTGATATTATATATGATGATGGTGTGGTAGCTAATATATGCTGGTTGGCTAATGTCAAATCTGCCTCCTTAACCCACCGGGTAAAGTAAATGTTTTATCTTCTTTGTTGTCTGAAAGTGCATTTTTGAACAATTTATGCCGTCCACAAGTACACTTAGAAAAATGAGATATTTCTGCAGAAATGGTGGGTGAAAAGTAGCATCTTATCTTTTGAGCAATATATTTTGAAAGGCTTGGAGTTCTGCTAAATATCATCTTTTGAGCAATACTTTCAACAAGTGAATATGTAAATTCTCCTCCTCTTTCTCTGTAGATTTTATTACATCATTCGTATTTTCATGGTAAATTTCTATTCATGATCATTATGTCCCTCAGTTTGATTAATTCACTTAGGATCTTAAAACTCAATGAAGATATTTCTTGTGAATTATTTGAATGACATGAGCACGTTATATTTTTTGGTATAATGAATTACCATCCTAAGATCGATGCATCAAAATTATTGAAAATACATGATTATGTAAAAGTTATTTTAAGATTATTGTTTATTTTTATTTTCATTATCTTTTATTATTTTCCTTACGATTTGTTGTCACTACAATTTCAATGAGTGGTTGTTTTCTCAAATATAGATTATTAATGAGCAATGGATAATCTTTTTTATTAAAATTTCTTAAGAAGATATGACTTTTGTGCATGCAATCCAACATGCACGCTTCCTCATATGCGATGACTATGAATGTACCATGTCATCATGTGTTGAGGTTTTTGGAAGATCAAAGCTTTATAAGTAAAAATAGCAGTTGTAATTCGTTTGTGAAAAATCTAAAATATAAAAGGTCAATCTTGAATTGATGGTTTTAGATTTATGGGATTTGTCCTTTGTTCTCTCTATTTCATCTTTTTACTCAATTCTCTCTCTCTATATATATAACAATAAAGCCATGTCATGATGGATCAAGTTATTCAAAAAATAATGAGTTGAGTTACTCTATATTTAATAACTTACGATAATTGATTTGTAATTTTTTTTATAACTTAGATATTTGTAGTTATGTAATTGTAGTTGAAATTTACTTATATTTTTAAATATGTATTGTCGTTAATTTGAAGTTATTTGATGAAGTGTGAAATGGTTTTGAAATTCTATAAAAATATGTGGAGTTGGTTTATTCAATAAATACTCTTACTTTATCAATTGAATTAATAAAATTTAATATTTATGATAAGATATTAAATAGAGTAATTTATATCAAAATTATTCTTAAGAGACCAAGGGGCAATTGCCTCACAAGATAGTGGTGTTAGTTTATTACATTTAATAAATTTTATTTAGCCTCCATAAATAAACAGGTGTTGTCTTCACTTTCTTCTCAAAATTTCAAATTAATCATTTTTAGAGATATTTAGTATGCATTGACATTAAAAAAAAGTGTTAAATTAGCAAATTTCAATTTTTAGGGAATAAGTATGCATTGATATTTTTTTAAGGACGCTGTGGATCTTTTATTCTGTTATTGTAAAAGTATTATAGGCTATTTTCTCATCTAACTATAAGAAATTTATGGATCCATCTTCTTTTGTTAGAAGTTGAAGAATTCTCCCCACCTAATGAAATAGTATTTTGAGAAATTAACTTTTGGAAAGAGCTACCTATCTACAGAAGATTTTGATCAATGAAAAACTCAATCATAACATCAATTGTTGAGTTGGTACAATCTTAACATTAATTTTTTTCACTTTTCGCAAAAGACTTTCTGTACATGAACACAATCGTTAAATTTATAACATAATTATTTTGAGAAAGAAGAATGGATATAGATGTGAGAAAATGCTAACGAAAAATTAGGCTTTAAATTTCTAATAATATATTTTTTATTGCAGAAATATAAAGATTTATATATGTATAATTTTTTATTTATTTTTTCTACAAAAATTTAAACCTACTTATATCCATCAAAACAAAATAATAAATGTATAGTTCCGTAATTAATATCTTTAACTTCTTTAATATAAAAAATAACCTATTATTTTGCTAAGGAATCAATTGTATAATAATGGATTTTTTTATTTAGATTAGCTACTTCAATAAAAAAAATAAAAGAGGGAAATCTTATTGTAATCGCTTGGATTTTGTTCCCACTGTTGCCACTAAGGGTTTTTTCTCTCTAATCATTACAATTCTTGCTGCTATATAGTGTGTTGGCTTCTCTTTTATTCTCAAATCATATTTGTGGACTTTCAGGACAAACTTTGTACAACAAAGTTTATGTTCTATTTCTGCCAGACAATGTTTTCCATGTCGTGTAGAGAGGACCCGCCTCTTGGATCCAAGGCCAAACCATAGGTATGATTGTTAGAGAATTTGATGGTTGCTATACTAATGTTGTTGATGCTAGGAAGGGATTGAAAAGGAAGGGTACATCTAAATGATAGAAGGAGCTCCTCCTAACATGTCTAACTTTACTCTTACTTTATTCTATGTTTCTAATTAGATATGTATTTGACATTTGATGGTCTCTCTCGATTCTCTGTTTTTTATTGAGCTGACTTTTAGAAATACTATGCTCAAGTGATTTTAAATGACCTCTACCCCATTAATTTTACTTTGAATAGTTAGGATTGCATGTTGCCTACCATGTTTCAAGCATTTCATTTCATCTTATTTGTGTGATGTTAGTTTTGATATTTGAAAGAAGCAACTCCGGTGCTATGTGTGGATAAACTTTTGATTCAAACCCTAGCATAAAAATAACTAGAGTTTAATAGATTCTAGTTTAGCACAAATATCCTGACTAACCTAAATTAGACAAAGACTTAATGACTTTGGATAGTTTAAGAAATATAATCGAATCTTATAGATTATTAATTATGAAAAGTAAAGGATCACACCAGTAATCATTTACGCTAGTTGAAACAAAACTTGACTCAATAGTTTATGTTTATATAATTGAATATCATTCTAGTATTTTACATTTTTATTGTTATTTACTTAGAATCACATTCAAGTCCCTGTTATCAACAAAGTTCAAAGACAGGCGTTAATAGGGGAATTGAATTAGTATTTGAAAGATTTTTTTGCGATGAAAAAGTCTCGATATACATTTAATCAAGATTTTAATGTATTAATTTTTTTTTTTGAGGTATTCAATTAGAATTGTTTGAATATTTTAAACAAGGTGTAGAAATCTAATGATATTCAATTAAGACTTTTACAACTTATGTATTCAATTAAGACTAAGTTAATAATATGAGTTTTGAAAAAGCTATATGTGAACTAATCAAACTCATGTTTTTATTTATCTCAATGGGTTGTGCACAATATCCACTCATGTCTATTGAAGTATTTAACCATTGATGCATTTATTTTATTCTAACTTTGAGTTTTTAATGCTTAGCTATGTAATGACAATTTAATGTTAGTATTGTAATGATATTTTAAAATAATTGTAAGATTTTCTAAATTTCTAAAACTAAATGAGAAGGTGAAGCCTTTTACACAGTTCCGAAGGCTGATGTAGTAAGTTATGTTTCAATGTTGCAGCTTTTTCCTAAAAGTTGATGCTATGAGAATTTTTCCTAAGAGTTGATGATATGAAAATAGAAGAGAGTGAGGTAGTATTGATGACTTGCACTCATATGCTTGGGTACGGAACATAAATTTGTTGGTTGTCGGTAGTGTTAAACACGACATATATATGCTGAATTTGCAAAAGTTAGTGTACATGTTGTGTTTGATACATCTGAAAATTAACAAATGTATTCTCCAAATGTTAATATTATGGTTTGATTTATACAAAACATGAACACAAGTCATCAATACTACTTCGTTCTCTTTTGGCTTCTAGAGAACCACTCAAAGATTATTCTCCCTTTTATTAGAAAGGGGAACGACCTCTAGATAATGGTTTTGACTCTAAGATCAGTTAATTTTTTTCTAAAAAATTCGTTTTTTGTTGTTGTTGTAAATGTGATACATTATTCACAAAATGCTAATTATATCATTATATTTTTATAAGATGCTAAGAGGGGATTGAAAAGTAAGGCCCGAACTAAATGATAGAGGAGCTCCTCCTCCTAAATGGAATGATAGCTAATATTGAAACATTTCTAACTTTACTATTTCTTTATTTTTTGTTTCTAATTATATATGTATTTGACTTTTGATGATGTTTTTCTATTCTTTGTTTTTTATTGAGCTGACTTTTGAAGATATTATGCTCATGTGATTGTAAATGACCTCTACCCAATTAATTTTACTTTGAATAGTTAATATTCCATTTTGCCCACCATGTTTCAAGCATTTCATTTCATCATGTGAGTGTGATGCTAGTTTTGATCTTTGAAAGAATCAACTCTAGTGTTAAGTGCGGATAAGTTTTTATTCAAACCGTAACATAAAAATAACTAGAGTTTGAGTTGAGTTTGTGACCGGGTTCTACTTTAGCACAAATACTCTGACTAAACTAAATTAGATAGAGGTTTAATGATTTTGGATAGTTTAAGAATAATACGACCGTTTGAGGTTTTTAATTATGATAAGGAAGGGAATAGGGATCACACCAATAATCATTTTTGTTAAAATGATTAGTTGCTTGGTCTAAAATAATTAGTGCAATATATCAGGCAACCAACTGAGCTCATTTAGGCACACAGCAGACTCGAACAAAGACTGGTATTGTAGTTGGCTTGATGTTTAGCTAATAGAATTTTAAGTATTAGGTTTTGCAGTCAGTTAGTTGAGCATAGCTTGTACCAAGGCATGAGCTAGTTTGTAGTTGGAAGCTAATTAGCTAGGACAGGTAGTTCGGACTTACTACATTAATATTTTCATTAATACTAGTAGAATATATAGTATAACTGATTACCTAATGGTTATTAGTATCTTACAATACATGCGAGTTGTATCTCATAAACCAATAGACATAAGCGTTTAATTTGATAAGTTTCAAAACCCGATCAAATCTACGAGAAAATGCACCCTTCAGTCTTATTTCTTTTTCTTTTTCTTGATATGAGCGATTATTAAAATCACGCAAGATCTCAGTAACTCCAATGTATGAATTTGAAATTAGAATGAAAACAATGAATTTAAAAATAACATAGTTTGTGATTTAGTAGCAATGAATAAAACTGATATTAATATGAGCATTCAATGACTAGAAGGAAATAAAATTGTATATTATTATTTCACTAACTGTATAGTTTGCTATTACCTAAAAATAACATTTTGAAGTGTAGTTTGATTGTAACAATAATAATAGACTATAGTTGAACCGAACCAACTCATGAGAGTTTTATTGGTTCAAATTCATTTTTTTTGTTGAGAACCGAACCAATTCGGTCACTTACACACCTCTTGTCTACTATAGACTATAGTTATAATACTTCGATTTTTAACTGCGATTGTGTATTTTTTTTTTTAAACAACTAAACACTTATGGATAAAATACTCATAATCCTACTTTGTTTTAAATCAAAATAAAATATTTAATTGTAAAATTCTTTTTAAAAAATAACAATTATAATCATTGTTGCATTATATAAAATGGTTTTGACACAATTGACTTACTTACAACCAAACAATTCAAATTGACAAAAAAAATTCACAAATGTTTAAGATACATAAATTGAAAATTTAATATTAATGACTAAAACTTTTTAGTTCAACCTATAAAGGTGGAAACCTTATTTTCACAAAAACTCCAAGGATAAAACCTTTAACATCTTAATTAAGAAAGTAAACTTAAAATCAACCTTTAAATAAAATTTTGAACTCTCTTCCTATATATATATATATATACCACTCAACTGAAATCTATTTTACTCATCAACGTCTTTCAAATAATTTCCAAATTTAGTTTAAAGCACCTTAAATAATTAAGGACAACAACTCATATGGGTTCAAACTGTAAACGACTCCAAATTTTAATTTATACCACCATTAACAATCACAAGATAACTTTTTCCTAACTTTTTTAAAGTTCATAAAATTTCTAGTTTTCTACTACTCAAATACTGTTTAATTAAAACAACCCACATCAATTATTTACCACTTTATTTCAAAACTTATTTTAAAATTGTTGCCATGACCTTTTTGTTTCTATCATTTTTCCTTAAAATTTTCAACCCAACAAACATAAAATATTCAAAGTTCTATCAACCGCTAACTCGGTGTCAACAATATCAATTCATTTTCGAGAATTAAGAAGCTAACTACATAAATATAGAAAATTATAAAACTTACTTCAAAGTTACATTACTCAAGAAAACTAATCAATTTATTTTTTATCAATCACTTACTTACTTTAAAATCCTCATTTCACAAATGAGTTATTTTTTATAAAAAATACATTGATTTGGTCCCCAAACACCTTAACCTTAACATCTAGTTGTCATTTTAATTAAAAAAAAACATAATCAAACACACTCGCAAAAGTCTTCTTAACTTTCTTAAACCCTTTAATAAAATTTCTATTGTGAGTTTAAACTCATTTATTTGAAAACAAGTCATTACATTACTTAAACACATACAAAAAAATCAAATTTAACACACCACATTTAGTCTTACTAAATATTTTTGGGGTTTGGTTTCATTTTTTGTTATTCAAGTTATTAACTCGTCTAATTTCAATATTAACAAAACACCAATGCAAAAAAAAACACACTTCCCTTTTACTATTTTACTTAGGGTTTTTGATTTTTGAAAAAAAAAGTTGAAAATGTTTCATTTGACTTCCTAGACATTTATAAAATGTTTCATTTGACTTCCTAGACATTTATAACAACTATAGTAGTAATAAACTAGCAAAATTAAAGCTCAAAATGTAAAAGCAAAATCACTTTCCTCCTTATATATATGCATGCTTACGGGTTTCAGAGAAAAGATGGGAGTCATAGCTACCTCTGTTGGGGAGTCTGGAGGAGCACAACATTCGAAATGAGCTAAACAAGGATTTATAAGAGACTTTAGACACCACATATCAACCCAAAACCTTAAGGCATTAGGTGTATGGGTCATTCTCCTTATATATCCATTACAGCCTCCATTCTTGGTCAATGTGGGACTAAAGACTCATAATTGAATATCCAACAATCTCCCCCTCAATTATGAGTTCCCACCACTAGACTTGATCCACTTGATCACCGAGTCTAGTTATTTAGTCCCACATTGACCAGAAATGGAGGCTGTAATGGATATATAAGGATAATGACCCATACACCTAATGCCTTAAGGTTTTGGATTGTGATGTGGTGTCAAAGTCTCTTATTAATCCTTGTTTAGCCCATTCCGAATTGTTGTGCTCCTCTAGACTCCCCAACAACCTCAACTACCTATTCTTAGCTCTTTACAGTTTGAAACCCTGTAAAATTCATCAGCTGACAAAGAAGAAGTAATAATATTCTTAGCCTTAGCATTGTAACCTACCTTCTTCTTAACCTACCTTCTTCTTATCATCCTCAGACCAGGTCCTTCTAAAACAACATCTAAAATGTCTATGCTAGCAGCCTCTAAGAAAATCAACATCCTATGTTTCCAGTACATATATGCGGCCCCGTTAAAGGCACCCTCACTAAGGAATTCTGAGGTCATGAAAAGAATAATGCCTATTCTAACAAAGTGCTAAACAGTTTACTAAATTGAAAATTTATCAAACAAAAGATATACTAAGGTCCCAAAACGATCAATCCTACAGTGAGATAAACAAGAACGCTAATTGGCTAATAGGATGCAGTAGATACACGTTATGATTTAACATAAAGATTCATATACAAGCATGCCAAGAATAACAATTCATGTAATATCAATTAACACAGAATTTTATCATAGCATACAATCAATATCAATCAAGTAATCAATGCGGAATTAAAAGAGATAAGGGAAGGAAAATGTACACATTAATTTTTATACTGGTTCAGCCACCTGTAAGGTAGCCTACATCCAGTCCTAAGATCAACTTCGATCTTAGCCTTTCCAATAGAACGTAGCAGAATCAGTTTCAGATGTTCCAGCTCCTCGCCTATCAATCTTAAATTATCCTCTCTATTCTATTCTTATCTCCCTGAATCCCAAAGTTTAAATCCCATAAACTCTTCCAAGATTTCAGTACAGTGTCTTCTTGATGAGATCCCTCAATCACAAAAGATCACCACTAGTAACAACTGGATTTCACAATGTTATTTGATTACATAATTTGTTTACAGATGTTCTAAAACAGAAAATGTACAAAGTTTGTTTTGCTGTCTTCTTCTCAAAAGGTCTTTCTCTTTGCAATCTTTTTCACCCTTGTTGATCATGAATGATAAAGGTTCAAGTCTGAAAAAGCAATGTACAATGTAATTTCGATGAGAGAAAGTGATATCAGAAAGTTCTATCAGAGTCAATGTGTATTGTTGTGAATATTATGAATCATCAATATTATGAATAATCATGAGAAGAAGAACAAGAAAACAGTTTATATAGTTTCAGGAAAAACAACACATGAATCGATTTGCCCAATCGATTCATTAAAGTTATAAAGCATGCTAATCGATTTATCAAATCGATTTCGCGAATCTTGTTTTTCTTGAATCTTGAAACTGCATAAACTAATCGATTTACCCAATCGATTATTTTAAAGCATTCTCCACAATTTAAATCAGTTCATATTTGAATCGATTTGCATAATCGATTTGTGATGTTTTGTTCCAACAACGAGATCAAAACAATTGATTTATTCAATCGATTCAAACATTTACATAATCGATTTGGCCATATTCTAAGTCTTCTCTGTTACTAAAACTTTTGTTCTAATCGATTGTGCCAATCGATTTCACTGATCACTTGAACTCAGTGGTTTTAACAAATCGATTTGCCTAATCGATTTGGTCATATCACATAGAGTTAGCTTAAATCATGTTAATTGATGTGCCTAATCGATTATGGAAATTTGTCTGAAGAACAGTTTATCAGTTGGTTCATCCAATCGATTTACCAAGTCGATTGATGCCAAACTTGTAATGAAAGAAATGGTTCAATGGATTGTGCCAATCGATTGTGTTTGTCTCAGGCCAAGTTCATTTTCAAAATTATTTTATGAAATCGATTTGCCTAATCGATTTGTCAACACATGACTTGGCTCTGGAACTCTCACAGTCGATTGTGTCAATCGATTTAAACACACATAGTGAACTTGTGATTGAGACAATCGATTTGTCAAATCGATTAGCCTGCAAAACGGCATGCTACTGACTTGCACACTTTAATTTCAATAATTGTGCAAATCGATTTGTCCAATCGATTTCCTAATCACAGACTTTACAATTTGAAACAACCCTATTACAAAATCGATTTTGCAAATCAATTTGCTAAGTCAATTTTCCAACTTTTGTTGATTCCTTGAGCTCCAAGCAATTGTCTCAAGTTTGTAGGGTTGAGTTGTGGTTCCTGAAATTTTACTCAGTTTAAAATGTTAGATTTGTCACATAATGTATGTTTGTCAATAATATCAAAAATGGACTTATGTCTCACACTTTTATATAGTGAAACAACTTTGTAGTTGGAGGTTTTATGATTGAAAGCTTCCTTGAAGCTCAAAAATCGAAGAAAAGAGAATAAGAACATTTTGAAATAAAAAGGGAAGAAGAAGTATGTTGGTGGGGGATGGAGTAAGTATTTAGTTTAAAACACCTTAAATAATCGAGGACAACAATCTATTATATATATTTAAAACAGACTCTCATGCCACCTCATAGTATTTCTTCCACATGTGCAAACATATGCCACCTCATAGTATTTCTTCCACATGTGCAAACATATGCCACCTCAGCAAAAAAACATATGTGTACGCCTTAGAGAGCTCTCTTGTGTATTTATTTTTCACTTCATTTTTTTTCTACTTAGTTTCTAAATAATTTGTCCCTTTTTTAATCCCTCTAATCCCTAATTTTTTAATGACTTCCTCCAACAATTTCTTCTTTTCTCTTGTGCTCCATCCTTGCAAAATCTTCTTCTTCAAAATCGCCGACTCTACTCCAAAGATACATTGAAATAGGTATAAGTTGGTTCATTGCAACAAAAAATTTCCTTCTCTTTGTCCATTTCTGATTTTGCTCTGCCATAAATTCAATTATATTCTATGCAATCTTTGAAATCAATATGTTTCATAGTGACTTAATGTTATGCTTAATGTTATGTATAGTTTCTTACATCAAATTCTATCATTGCGACTATCCAAGAAATCCAAGTTGGGATGAGACCAGCCGACAAACTTCACAACCCATCGTACCCAAGTTTCAATGCTATGACAAGGTATATTTATACATTAATATTTTTCCCTCACCCTTCTAAACTCTTTTCCTTCTTTAGTTGTTTTTAAGTGTCACTTTGCTTTGTATGTCTCATATTCTTAGTTTTACTTCAATGTAGTATCTGTTGAGTAGCTTACAAATTGCAGTTGAAAAAGTTTGATTCAAATAATTTTAAGCATGTTTAGAATTGAATTGAGTAAATTAAATCATTTTAAATTTCAGAACACAAATATGCATCTATTGTAGAAGTCTGCATCTATTGTGGTAATTGTGATTTTTTTTTTTTTAATTTTAAATCGGATATACTAGAATTTTAATTTTCAAACATTCAAATTATTATTAATATTGGTTACAAAATATTTTGGTTACAAAATA
>JBBPBT010000152.1:6698980-6731088 GCA_037974875.1 Cicer bijugum | reverse complement strand
AAAAAAAAAAAAAAAAAAACAACAACAAAGGGGGGAGGGGAGGTGTCTGCCGAGGAAGAGGGAGAGAGAAAAGGGAGAAAGAATGAATTTGGAAAATGAGGTGGAAAGAGGAAGTTTGGTTTTTATAATAATTATTATTATTATAATAATATTATAATTATGTTTTTCTGTTTTTTTAAAAAAATACGGTCGTCACAATCTCCTCCCCTTATAGAAATTCGTCCTCGAATTTAGTTATCTTTTTATTTATTTAATAAACACTGCTACCCTGAATTTCAACATAAGTGTGGATGCTTTGCACGAATGACTTCTTCAGGTTCCCAAGTAGTTTCTTCACCGAATGGACCACGTGAAAGGACTTTTACTGAAACAATATCTTTTGAGCGTAAACGTCTCACTTGGCGATCTAATATAGCTACTGGATGTTCAACGTATGATTGACTCTCATCTAACTGCACGTCTTCATGATTAATCAAATGAGAAGGGTCATAAAGATACTTCCGAAGCATCGAAATATGAAGAACTGGATGAACTCCCGAGAGATCTGGTGGGAGTGCCAAGCGACGCGCTACCGGTCCGACCCGTTCTAAACTCTAAGGGACGACGTCTCTTATCAGAATAAGATTTTTGCCTACTTTGAACTGTCACTAAGCGATTCCGAATCAACCTAGTTAACGAAGATGCAATCTTTGTGAAATCCTTCAGAAAACGTCAATAATAACCGGCTAAACCAAGAAAATTCCGAATTTCTTTCACTGTGGTAGGTCAGGGCCAATTTTGGACTGCTTCCACCTTACTTGGATCAACGCTTATTCCATTCTAGCTGCCGAGACTGAAATTTGGTTATATGGTACCCAGCAACGTTCTCCTTGAAACGAGAAGATTGATTTCCCCGGTATCTCAAATTTCACCACTTTGTTATGACAATCCAAAGTGGCATGATGAAAAGCCAACCAATCCATACCCAAAATCACATCAAAATCTATCAAATCAATAACTACTAAATCTACCGGCAACACCTTGCCATCCACAGTTATATAACAAGAACAATACACCGACTTAGCAAGCAGATTTCCTCCAACAAGTGTAGCTACAACTAAAGGTTCTTCTAAAGAAGATAAAAACTTTTACAAGACGAGTAGCAAAACCACCCGGATACAAAAGAATGTGTAGCTCCAGAATCAAACAAAACATATGCATCTCTAGAACAAATAGAAAGTATACCTGTAACTACTGCATGGGATGTCTGAGCATCCTGATGTGTCAAAGCAAACACTCGAGCCTGACCTCTTCCTGCTGGTAACTGACCTCTACCCCCAAATCCTCTACCTCCCTGCTGAGATGTTCCTGAACCTCTGACATAAGAATTTCCACTTTGACGCATAGGTGCAGGATGAGTCTGAGGAGATGCCAAAGTTGTTGGTGTTGATGCATAACTAGATGATGGGTGTGTCACGTCTATAAGACAATCCCTCCTGATGTGACCTATTTGACCACATTGGTAGCACACCTTAGCATTACCATCTCTAGAACAATCCCCGAAGTGAAACCTACCACAAGTAGAACATCGTGTAGCTGAAACATCAGAATGTCTCTGAGGGAAAGTGGCTTGTGATGCTGCTTCAGAATCTGATCTACGAATCTGCACTGTCCCAGAAGACTGCCCACTATGACCACCCCTTTGAGACATGAGTCTTTGTTGCCCCTGATAACCAAACATAGATCCACCACCGCGATTTGAGTAGTTACTGTAAGATCCTTCAATCCTTTGCTTCTTATGTGAATCTTGTCTATTGTCTCCTTTTTCCTTTTCTCGTTGCTCAATTAAAAGGGCCAAACTCAAAACCTCAGCAAAAGTAGAACAATTAGATCCAACCACCGACCTAAATAAGTAATCCTTCAATCCTCTGACGAACCTCTTAACACGCATCTCCTCAGTGATAGGATAAGGAGCGTGTCTAGAGAGCTGTGTAAAACGAGCACTATACTCTGAAACTGTCATACCCTCTGTTTGCTCCAAACGCTCGAACTCATGAGCTAATCCATCTCTAACACTCTCCGGAAGAAAACGAGCCATGAACAACTGAGAGAACTCCCCCCATGCTAACGGAGGTGACCCCACTTGTCTTCCACGTGACACTATATCAAACCAATCACGTGCCATACCTATTAGCTGAAATGATGTCAATTCTACTGCTCTTACCTCAGAACAACCCAATGCTCTCCAAAGTCGCTCTAGACTATCAATGAATTGTTGCGGATCCTCAGTTGCACTAGACCCAGAAAAGGTAGGAGGTTTAAGCTTCATGAAGTCTGGTAAAGTGACCTCAATACCCCTCATTACAGCAGTCGTTTGATGCTCAACTTGTCTAACCTCTTGTTGACCATTGACATTTTCATGTCTTTGATCACCCCCATGTTGTCGTCCGACGACAACCCCAACAAGTTGTTGCACAACCTGTTGTAATCCCTGCAGACCAGCAGCAAACTCTTCCATGGCTGGATTTCCGCGCCTCCTCCTAGGTACCTCAACATCAGCATTCAATCCACGTCCGCCAACATTAGCTCTACGTCTATTTCGAGCACGAACTGAAACACGACCTCGTTGACGAGCACCTTGAGCTTGGGAAATTGACTCATCAACAATTTCCCTTATAGTAGGATTCCTAGTCTTTGGTGGCATTCTCACCTATTTAAAGAACATTGATCAAAGATTGAATAAGACGACAAGAAATTGTGGAGAGATAGTGATGATCAATTTAAACACAGATTCAGACAACAATTTAGACTCTCATAGAGTGCTAATAGCCCTTATAAGTAAGTTGTGCCCGGGTTCACAATTTACTAACAAGAATCTATTATCACCCTATGTTTGCAGCTATTAGGACCTACGACCGAGCTCTGATACCAACTTTGTCACGACCCAAAATTTAAATGTCGTGACCGGCGCACAAGCTATACTCCTAGCCTGACAAGCCTATCAATTAACTTAACAATTAAATAACTAAACCGTTCTCTAACCATTTCAAAAAAAAATACGTATACTTTTACTCGAAATTTCGACAGAGTCTCCTCTGTAAATTCAACATTTCCAAATTTATGAAATCCCTGTCAAAGTCTCAATCCAGTCACAATTCAAATAACATAACCAAGTTTCTTAATACCCTTTCCAACAAACTAAATAGACTCTCTAAACTCCAAAATAGCTGCAAATTACATAGACTCAACAACTGTTACAAAAATGGTCCTCGATCAAAGAGGCCTACCAAAAAGAAGTATGTTGAGACTTGAATCAACTAATAGATTCCTACTCAGCTGCTTGCGAATCTGAAAAAAAAAATAAGCAACATAACGGGTAAGTCACAAAGACTTAGTGAGGAGACAACAACCACCATCAATTGGAAGGGAAACACAAAAGACACGAGTAATTGTTTAATCGCTTGACAAAATATTAAAAATCCAGTGAATAACGAAACAAAATCCAAATGAACAACCTTAAAATCCTCATAAAAATCAAACAAGTAACAATACAAATTTTCAGAACCAAGAGGCGACTTTATCTCATTGATAGCCCTTTCCTCCTAAGGGTGGCCGTTCCCTTAGGGGCGGCTCCATCTAACAGATGGCCCTCTCCTCTCAATTCCCGCAACGCATCATCACGTATCAATTAGGGAGCTTACATCTCGTTGATAGCCCTTTCCTCCTACGGACAATATTTCTCATAGGGGCGGCTCCATCTAACGGGTAACCCTCCCTAATCACAACGAGGTAACTAGGTGCACCTAACGCAGTTAACGATTTAATAATTACAACAACGATTTCCAAAACACGCGTTTAAAATCATTTAATCGAAATTCATGAAAAATATATTCAATAGCATAACAAATAAATATTTAAATACTTTAACTCATACGTAAATCCAACAAATAACATATTGTATAGCAAAGACCATTAAATTAAATAATTGACGAAATTGAGATAAAATTCAAAGGTTGTGTTTCCCAAAATTTTAAATAAATACTTTCATATAGAAAACAAGTAAAATAATAATAATAGCAGTATAAAAATATATGACGATGATCGTCGTCAACTCACAGCTATGGAGAATCGTCTAACTTTGCTCTCTAACAACTCTCAGAGTAGTTGGCAGGATCTCAGCGGACAAATCTGGGTATCAAGAATATTTCTAAGCCTTTAGAAAAATCTATTCTAAAATTTAACTAACTCTAGAAAACCCTAAAAATCATCTAAATCTACTCTGAGCATAAAATAAGATTTTTAAACAAAGCTACATTTTTCTATGAATTTATACTAGGATTAGAGTTGGGCATTTACCTCAATGAGTCTCAATCAGCAGCTCTCAAGAGATGGGTACCCTTTTTCTTTCCTTAGAACACAAACCCTAACTCAAAATTCTAACCAAGAGCATTTTTCAATGGTTGTGAGGAGGTTAAATTCTTTTTAATAATAGATGATGGTTCGGGTATGATAGAGAGGAAAGAATCAAAGAGAAGGGAAGGAAGAATGAATTTGGAAAATGAAGTGGAAAGAGGAAGTTTGGTTTTTATAATAATTATTATTATTATTATAATAATATTATAATAATATTATAATTATGTTTTTCTGTTTTTTAAAAAAATACGGTCGTCACAGTTCCCTTGTTTGTAACTTTTGTTTGTTTTTTTACAGTCTTCGTCGCTGCGGTTTTGACTGTAAGGAACTCATGATGGCGACTTGCACGATCACGAGTGTAATTTCTCTCCCCATCTGTTGGCTAGGATTGACGATGAGTGCGAAAAAAAAAATGATTGCTTAACTTTTTGGATGTTATTGAATGAAATGTCTGATTATGACAAAATTATTTGGTTTAACTGTATCGCTGAGAGTTTGTATTTTGATATGGTTGTATTTCATTTTCGTTTATGTTCAGATTTCTTGGAAGAAATTCTTTGCATTTTTTATTGTTATGTGGCTCTTTTTGACATCCTCTGCAGCTTTATTAACAATTGCTTTTCTTGTAGTGTGGTGAGGGTGGCGCGCTGATAAATCTTTTAGGAGAAGTAATTGGCATTACGTTTTATTATGACAATGGTTTTACTACACCTGTCTTGCCTATAAACATAGCTCACAAATGCTGGGAGCATTACAAAAGATATGGGTATGTTAATGTTGTATTTATCAATTTAATTTTATTGTTTATATTTATTAATTCACTGGTGTCGATGGGCACTTGGTAACAAGACATCCTCTTATATAGTAGGATGCCTTTGGTTATTGTGTAGTTGACTACTTGCATGTGTCGATGTTAAAGTTGTGATATTTTTCAGTAAGATCTTCATAATTGTAATAAATAATTACAGTTGCTTTTGACGATGATTAAACTTCATAATTCTCGTTTCAGTCCTTTAATCAGTGTAATTTTTCTTCAGTGGCATTTTTCGTGTCGTATAAGCTTTGAATCAGAAGGTTTTTGTTATATAGCACTGTATGGAACATATAGGTGCTTATTTTGACACTTAAGTCTGTTCCAAATTCTGAAACCATAAAACTCAACTGACTTTTTTGTGAAAAAAATTTATACTTTGGCATGAAGAATTTGCTATGTAACCTGTTTGTAGAAGTTTTGAACATATTCACTGAATTTCAATTTGATGTTGTTAATGTCTGCACTTGATTATTGTGCACCTGCAGTGCCATGAGTCATTTTCTCCCTTTCTCTCTGCTTTTTGTTACCCTGTGCTATGTTTCAGTTAGGTTTGACCTTCTTGGAGAAGGCCCAGAGACACTCAGTCCCACCAGTTATTTGTGTAACTGCAGTGCCATGAGACACTCAGTCTCACTGTAAAAGAAAGTAAACTTACAAGTCAATTGTTGACCAACTTTTGACATGTGGTGTCATGCAACTTTGTTTCTGTAATGTTGAAATTTTCATGATGATTAATTTTCAATCTTCATGGTGTTCACTTGTATTGGAATGCTGCCCATCTTTTGTCATTTGGTTTTTTAGGAGTACTGGATGGAGGTCTCTAAATAAATGAATCAAGTCTTCGCATCTTGTTACATATTTGGGCATTTTTGCTGGCATTCTCAATAAGCAACTTATTCTCATCTCATAAATTGCCTAATGTATAACCAATAATTCGCGATCTAATGAGTAACTCTTCACAACAGGGTACTCCGGCGACCTTCTCTGGGAGTTGAGGCTACAAACTTTTATGCAGCTGATATATCTCTCATAGAGAAGATTATTCAAAAGATTCCAAATATTTGCAATGGGGTTTTTGTTGAGAAGGTATACTGCCTACCTAATTCTCACTCATCTTGCTTTTAATGCATGTATTATCATGAAATCCTACTGCTGGGGTGTTTGATCTGAAGAATTGAACTTTGATTTAGTCTATAATATGCACTGATAATGCTTTTGATTAGTTTGTTTATAAAGGTTGAGCAATCAATGGAGCAATTTAGAAACCAATTGCCAATTGTGGGTGATTAAATTATTGCTGCTGCTTGTTAATAATAACTTTTTTATACGCCATTTCGTTCTGTTAATACATCATTTCTTTAGTTCTTATTTCCTTTTGCGTGTTGGAAAATATGGTTGCTAAATTGGTTTAGTATTTTGTGTGATTGAAGGGTAAAACGCTCTTGTTGTGCAGTTTGTATCATTCCTCTTTTAGCTGCTTGAAAAAGCATTTGTTTTTATGTTTGTTTGGATTTATATGATACCCAGGTCGGTTTCATTTATTTGATTATTTTTCTCAATTTCACACCTTATTATGATCCAACTGTGAGTAGGTAATTCAAGGCTCTTCTGCTGATTCTGCTGGGTTGCGATTGAATGATGTAATAGTTCAATGTGATGGAAAAATAGTTCACAGTTTCTTGGAGGTATATTCTATTTATCAATATAATTTATTTTTATACGTTTACCAATGTCATTCTCAAAAGATTATTTTTCTTTTTCTTAGATTCTCTTTGTGGAAAAACAGTTCACAATTTCTTGGAGATATATTCTCTTTAGTAAATGGATTTGGATATTTTTGGAGAATGTAATAAAGGCATTCAATTCAAATTTATTGGACTCTCAGTATTTTCCTTAAAACTTTTCTTATTTGACTTTATTGCTTCAGTCTATGAATTTTGTTAACTACTTTTTTTCTTTCTCCCTTGGGATTGAACTCGCTCATATGAAACTGAGTCATGAAGAGAACTCTTGTAAAAGAGCCTCTTTTGGGGTCAGATTTAGGATGTTCACTAGTATATTGAACTCCTCCTTACTGGCCCTTTTGTTTGTATTGTTCTTCTGTTGTAATCCAATTGCAATTGTTGTTTCTAAATACCGATCAACTGCTGGAGATTATTTTGTTCATCTGTCTAAAATCACGAGTTGGTTGGTTATCACCGTTGTTTCTCTTTTTGTGTCTGTTCGATTGTGCTTGAATATAAGTGTATGATTTTGTTAACTACTTTTTTCTCCCTTTCCCGTTTCAGTTTGTGGAGATGGTGTGGGATAAGAAGGTTGGAGATGTATTGAAATTGTATGTGGTCCGAGCATGTGAAAATGATCCCCTACATATCAATATGGTGATCGATGAAGTTGCTGCTGAAAAATGAAAAATTTAATCGGTAAGTATTGTGTCAATGCAATGACTAATCAAGATACAATAATGTATATTGATCAGTTTCAACTTTCAATTATTATTTCTTGTTGGTACTTGTGATTTTTTTTGTTTTTGTTTTGCTTTCATAGTTGGCCACGGGAATGACAAAGCTGATGAGTTTCGGGCAGCAGCAGTTTCATGTTTGCTCCCAGTACATACTGACTCATCTAATTCCGGTTGGGCTTTCAAGCTGAAGTACATGCTGACTTATAATTTTACTCTAAAAATTGACGAATGACTCGCTTATCTTATATATTTTGTGAATGTTTTGAAAAAATTATAAATCATCAATTTATGCAATTATTTACTAACAAATTGGATTTAAATATGCCTTTTTGTTTTCTTTATTTTTATCAATTCTCTAATTTTTAAATAACTCATGAAACCCAACGGATTGATTGGTTCAATTAATTGATAATTCTCTATAATTACCCAATCTTCTTGTCTTCCACATGCCAATGCTTTTCCACCACTTTCTATTCTCAAACCTGGTAGGTACTAGTAACCTCTACCCCTGTCTAAAAAAATGAGAAATGAATAATAAAGAGAGAAAAAAAAAGGTGTTTGTTTCAAGGTTTCTACTCACATTTCCAAGATTCTAGACTTAGGAATATAATATTTATCTTAGGAACAAATTTATCAAAAGAAAATTTGATTTCCTATGTTTTGGTTTTTGATTGATTTATAAAATTAACCATTGATTAAATGGTATCTTAATAGGTATTGGAATATATGTTTTGTGATAAGAGAATATTAAACATCACAAACTATGTGTATTTGAATTATTAGTTGTGTAAGTGGACTGGATAAATCCAATAAACCTAAACATTTAAACTAAATTAAATTAAAAATTACTCGTTATTTTTTAGTTTCGATAAAAATCAAACTGAATCAATATTAACTTAAAATCATTGGTTTGAGTAACAGAGTTTAGTTATAAAAATCAATGAAAATTGAACGAAAACAACAATGTTTTTATTTTTTTTATATATAACTTTTACACTATTAGTTCATAATATTTGGTAAAGTAAAGACAAATTCAAGTTCAATTACTCAATGCAATCCAACTTTTTTCTTTCAAAAATCTACTACCTATCTTATCTCATTTTATCTTAGGTTTGTATCGTTGAAGTAAGTAGATTTCTATTGTCTATTTTAAAAAATTGCTGCCTATTTTGGACATTGTTTCTTTTGCATTATATTTTAAATTTTCATTTATATTATAGACAACTAAATTTTGTTTTAATTTGACATTGTTACAACCAATTTTATATTTTAGTTTGCGGTTGCTATTATGTGATGTTATTCCAAATTCTATTATAGAGGATCAAATTCTATTACTTAATGTGTAGTTATAACTTATTCCAAAATCTATTATACAATTGTTTACCAAGGTAACCTACGTGATTATCAATTATTCAAATATATGGCAATCAATACAATTGCTTCTATTCTAAAAGATACTAGAAATCAACTTTTCACCTGTAGATTTTTATCTCAATTAGAGCTAAATTTCCAAAGGAAACACGTTATTTGCGAAAATATTTCTCCCTAATGTTTTCGAAGGTAATTAATTCTGTAGGAATGTCTGCGTCAATTTTTTTTCGAAGAACCATATAGGAAATTTGCAGAGGTAAATCTATAACTTGTGATTGTTTTTCTGCTTTTTAATTTAAATGAAAATTTCAACTAAAAGTATACGAAAACATTAGTATATGTACATTTTTTAAGTATTTATATTACAGATGATTCCTCCTATAGTTGTACTCGCATTCTTAGGAATATAAGAACCACCAATATAAAATAGCAATATTGATTTAGAAGTAAGGAGTGTTTGAATTGTAAATCTTCCTTTTTAAAAATTTCCTGAAAATACTTAAACTTTCAACTCAAGAATGATCTTGGTTAAGAAAACAGAAAAGGAGAACGTTCTTGGTTAGCTTAAAATTAGAAATTCAGTTTATGTTTTTAACTTAAATGATTAATCATACTTAATAAATAAGGAGATAAGAGAAAGAATATCACACACGAATGTATCCTGGTTCACCCACCTCGGGCTACGTCTAGTCCTCACAATTATGAAATTTTCCACTAAGTGTTCAAAATAAAGAACCTTCTTGGTTTTACAACATCGAGCTCAGATCAACCTTGATCTGTTACACTTCAATGCTTTCCACCCAAAAAGAGATTAATCAGGTCACCTATCAACCTTGATAGAATTTCTTATAATCTACTCAAATTATACTAAACTCTTATCGTTTGAGTTTTACAATAATGATGAGATTATTTTGATAGAATCTGAGATGTCTCAACTCTTGTTTGAGGTTCGATTTTTTACAAAGAATTTAATACAAAAATAACATAGTAATGAAAAGTGATCAGACTGATTCTTCTTTAAGTAATAAGAGAGTTTCAAGTATGTGAATGTGAATGATTTTACGAGACTTGTTAGCACTTGAACTTCTGCATTTTCCCTAAGCATTGGCATTCCTTTTATAGGCGTTTTAGAGTATTTAATAATGGTCAAAAGAGTTGTTGGTATTGCTCTGTCAGTTTTGACCATAAACCAATTTATATGAATAAAAATATTCCAACATTTGAACACTTTTGAATTCTTTTGAACGGGCTGAGTTCTTCGATTTTTGATCATATTTCCTTTGAGTTTGATGATCCTTTGTACTTTAGATATGCTTGTTAATGTCTTTGATTTCATATGGAGTTTTGATTATGTCAAAACAGTTTGGAGAATGATGATGAACTTCTGCAGTATGTTAATGAAAATTTTGGAGATTGATAATCAATCTGGAGGTTCAATCTTGAATGGATTGTACATTTCAAGTTTGTTTATCTTTCTTGACAGTTAAAGCTGGAAAAGGTTCATATATGTTTGGTCTTGCTAATTCATAATCTTTTCTCTTTGTGATTCGAGTAGTTTTTTTTGAATCTGATCATCTCAGTTTGTTCCTTGTCAAGTGCTGATGATATTGATGTAAAATCCAAAGGCTAAAATTTCTTTGAACTGGTAGAGATTGATTGATCTTGGGGTAGTGATCAGTCTTGGTCCTGGAAAACATTCTCGGTTTTTACAGATTTTGTTCAAAATGTTCTCCTTTCTTATATGTTCAAAAGTACAAGTTAAATTAACATATCATTTAGAATCATAATTAACATTCTTAATTAAACTTTGTTTATTTTCATCAAAACTTAAATTGAGAGTTTTTCTTAACAATCTTTCCCTTTTTTATGATATTAAACATGTTGATTTAGATGTTGATTTAGATGTTAATTTAGATGTTAATTCTTACTCTAGTTTTAATTTTGTAGAGCTTAAAAGCTCCACCTTAATTGATGCAGTAAGTGATTTTGACAGAAAATTAAAAACATGCATATAATTTCAACATAAATAATTTTCTATTAATTCATTTCAAAGATACAAAATGTCAAATTTGCAGCAACATATACATAAGTTCCTAATTACAAAAGGACTTATACAAATCAGAATAAAACTAACTTGATTCTTCCCCTTTGCAGGGTATAGGATCGACTAGGGAGTAGGGATGGGAATAGGCTAGGCCGTTCATAGGGGCCTATGGCCTGGCCTAGCCTGGCCTATTTAATAAAAAAAGTTAGGCTCAGACTGTTTTTAAAGCCTATTTATTTAAATAGGTCAGGCTCAGGCTTATAAAAAAGTCTGTTAGGCCTAACAGGCCGGCCTATATATATTTATTATTTATTAATATTATTTTTTATTATTATATTAATAATATTATTTTCTATTTTAAATTCTATCAATTAGGCAATCACTTAGTAATCATTCCATATTCAGTAGTCGTTTCATATTCGGTAACAGTTCTATATTTGGTAGTCGTTTTATATTCGGTAACCGTTCAATTAGTCAATCACTTAGTAGTTGTTCCTTATTTGTTTAAGAAGTAATAATGGATTCGTTTAAAAAGGCTTTTAAAAAGGCTGCCAGGCCAGGCCAAACTATTAAAAAGGTCAGGCTTAGGCCGAAAAAAAAGCCTATGATAGGCCGTAGGCCAGGCTTAGGCCGAAAAAATAAATCGTAGGTCAGGCTCAGGCCTTTCAAAGCCTGGCCTGGCCTGGCCTATTCCCACCCCTACTGGGGAGTGGGAGAAGGATGAATAGGGGGAGGGTTCAAACCCTGTTTGGGTGCAAGTTGCTCTATCATCCAAGTTCGTAGTAAAGTGGTTTCCTTATCCTTCTGAGTTTGGCGTGCCATAATGGTTTGAAGGGCAACCATGATCTCAGTGTTTGAAGGTTCAACATTGGGATGAGGAGTAGGAGGATGAGTGGTGGTAGGAGGAGTGGTAGCAATGGATGTGGTTGAGGGAATGAGGGAGGTGCTAATAGATGGAAGAGTGGTAAAAGATGTAGCCACTGGGGGTTAGGGATCATAGGAAAAGTGTTGGTTGATAGATGGGCCAAGAGTGTCGGGAAAGACTAAAAATTGACTGATTCCAAAAATGGAGGAACTTTTTTTTGTGGGGAAATGAAGATAGGAGACATGGTGCTAACATGATGGTTAAGAAGTAATGGACACAAGTCATATGGTGGATAATGGAGGGTTTGTGAGTAAGAAAGGAAGTTTGTTGAGGAAATAGTGGATGGTTGAGGAAAAACGGAGAAAGTAGGGAGATTGATAGGCTATTCTAGAGAACGTTCTCGGTTTGGTGGAGAACATTCTTGAGCAGTTTCAGTGACTGCTTCTGGTTCTTAATCAACAGAAGGAGATTGTGAAACTGGTTGAGGTGTTGCAGCTTTCTTTCTTGTTGAGCGTTTTCTATTAAGGATTTTTGGTGGAAAGGTGGGAGTGGGCACATTTTTAGAGGAGATTTTCTTCATGTGAGAGATGTTTTTGAAAGAAAACTTGGAGATTTTGATCAATGATTTTACATTGGTGAGAGGTATGTTGAAATGCATAAAGATTTTGATTAATACCATTCCAAAATGCATAAAAGATCTCCTCTATGATTCTGTAATGGCAGTCACCATTGGCTAACATGAAATTGGAAGATTTAGTTGGAACTCTAAGAGATCATGAACCATTATTGTTGGCTGACAAACCAAGCAGAAAAGGAAAAATGATTGCTCTAAAAACAAGTCAAATAGAAAGTTCATCATCTAAGAAGACTGAAGATGTCATGAAAAAGGAAACCTTAGAGTATCCCCTATCTGAGGAAGAGGATGTACTCGCTCTGATTTCCAAAAGAATACAAAGGATGATAAATCGAAGAGGACATGATAGAAGATCTCCTCAAAAAGAAAAAACTGACAAAAGTCAGATAACTTGTTTTGGATGCAACAAGATGAGACACTATAAAACTGAGTGTCTTCTCAACAAAAGGAACTCAAGAAGATTTCCCTACAAAAACAAATTCATGATGATTACTTAGGATGACAGTGAAGAGTCATCCTTTGATCAAGAAAAGGAAGAAGAGGCCAACCTCTGTCTCATGGCAAAATCAGAAACTGAAAAAGTAAGCATTTCAGAACTATGTCCTTCTTGTGAACAATTAGAAATTGAATTTGAAAATCTTTTAATGACTCAAACACTTTATCTCATAAATGTGGTTTCCTCAAAAATCAACTTTATGAAATAAAGAAACTCAATGAAAAACTTCAAGCTAAGAATGAAAAATATGAAAAAATCATTCTAGATTTGCAACTGTCTCACGAGAAACCATCTGAGCAACAATAACTAGTAAATCCTTCATGAACCAGATCAGAGAGCACCTCTGTTTTGTTTATATTTAAAGTGGAGTACACGTTTCTCCTAAAAATGGCAGGTCCTTCAGTTTGCAAGTCCTTCAGCCGGATCTCAATCCCCTTGATGGTGGATACAAAAAGCAATTTGTCAGCGAATGTTTGAGCTTGACAGTAAAAAGCTCTTACAACGTTTGGATAAAAACAGTCAAAGATTTCCAAAAAATGAGTCCAACCTAACGCATCTGTGTGATGTTTGACAACAATGCCATCAACATTCAGATTTTCCAGAGCAAAAACTCTTTCAATACATATGGGTCTTTGAGCCCATTGTTCTTTGTATACTTTGTTTTTGTTGGAAGGGATGAAATGAGGACTTTGGAGTTTGGATTTTTTGGATGGAGGAGAACTTTGTGGGAAGGTTGTGCATAACGTTCTTGAGTTGGGGATGGGGAACATTTTGGAGTGAGAGAACGTTTTGGGTTTGGTGACGGAGAGGGTTCATGGGCTAGAGAACATTTTTGAATTAGAGAATGTTTTGGAGATGAGGGTTCAACAGTTCTTAGTTTCTATTTTGGGGCAATTGTTTTCTTTCTTTGTGAGTTTCTGAGTTTATTTTTGGCCAGGAATTGGGAGAATGTGATGGTGGTTTTTACTTTTAAGGATTACGGTGTTGGTTTGGTTGTTTTAGGAGGCTAAGATGGTTTTGTGAAGGAAAAATTTTCACTGATCAATCTATGTTTTTGGTTTGGTGGTGTCGATTGAGAAGGTTTAGATGAGAAGGATGATTTAGACGAGGTGATAGGATTTGAGGGTTTTGTTGGAGTCGTGTGTGGAGGCGATTCAGATGATTCATCATAGTTAGAATAAGAGATGATGAACAATGTAGGTTTGGTGTTTGGAGCTTTTGAAGTTCCAATTCCTACCTGCACATGCATAGAACGCCTTTTGGATGTTGTAACTTGAGCGAGGTTTGGAGAAGGATATGTGTAGAGATGTGGAAGGACTGTGGACAAGGGATTTGTGGTAATAGGGTTAGGGTTTGATTCTGGGGATGATGAAAGGTAATCTGAGAAGGTTGTATCAGATGAAATTGCTGCTGGAATTGGTCTTGGTGATGGAGAAGGTGAACGACTCAAGGAGGTTGATGATGGTGAAGATGATGATGGTGTGTTGGGACATGCGTTTGTGCATGTGGATTGTTTATTTCTTGCCATTTAAGAAAGTGATTCAGACTGTGGAGAAGATGAAGTTTGTAACAGAGGAAAATAAAGGGTTTTGCGTGGGTTCAGTTACAACAGAGTTTTGTGCTTTTGAAGAAAAAATGCAATGATGGTTTGAACCTAGGGATGGAGAAGAAATTGGGGTCTGGAAGTCACTTGGCAGCGTGTTAGAGAACCTTTTGAGGACAAGAAGACACATGCATTAAATGTCAAATTTTGCCTTTTCCCTTTTTTTTTGCGCAAAAGAGAAAGTGACGATGCAGAGCCGGACGTTGGTTGAAAAACGAAGAATGATGCCTGGAAAACGGAGATTGATAAACGTTCTCTGTTTTCTGTAGAAACAGAAATTAACATTTTTCAGTTTTTCTGTGATCAAATTGAAACTATCTTCAACTAGAGACTTTGTAAAAATATCAACAAGCTGATTTTGAGTATCAATAAAGATTAATTCAATATCTTTCTTGTTAAAATGATCACAAATAAAATAATATTTTATTTCAATATATTTTGATCTAGAGTGTTGAATTGAGTTTTTAGATAAATTGATTGCACTAGTATTATCACAGTAAATTATAATGCTTGAGTAACTTACAAAGAAGTCTTCAAGTTAATTTTTAATCCAATAATTTGTGAGCAACAGTTTGCTACTGAGACATATTCAGCTTACGTGGTTGATAAATCTATTGTATTTTGTTTTCTGCAAAACCAACTTATCAATGCTTCACCTAAGAACAGACATATTCCACTGATGCTCTTTATTTCAATTTTATCTCCAGCGTAATCAGTGTCGCAGTATGCTATAAGATCAAAATGATAACTTTTTCTATACCAAATGCCAAGATTAGTAGTTCCAACAAGATATCTAAAAATTCATTTTACTGCAGTTAAATGAGATTCTTTTGGAGATGATTGAAATCTAGCACATAATCCTATTGCGAATACGATATCAAGCCTACTGGCAGTTAAATAAAGTAAAGAACCAATCATTCCTCTATATTTCTTTTTTGAAACTGATTTTCGTCTTTGTTTAATGAGGAAGATGGATGCATGGAAGTAGACATAATTTATGCTTCATTCATTTTGTACTTAGTTAACAAATCTTTGATGTATTTTTCTTGATAAATAAAAATACTATTTTCATATTGTTTAATTTGCAATCCAAGAAAATACCTTAACTCTCCAATCATGCTCATTTCAAATTCACTTTGCATGAGTTTTGAAAATTCTTCACACGATTTTTCATTTGTTGTTCCAAAGATGATATCATCAACATATACTTCAACAATAAGTAAATCATTTTTCTCAATTTTCTTGAATAATGTAGTGTCAATTATTCCTCTAGAAAATCCATTTTTAATTAGAAAGGAACTTAATCTTTCATACCAAGCTCTTGGTGCTTGTTTTATTCCATATAGAGTTTTGGTAAGTTTGAAAACATGATTTGGTTTTTATTGATCCTCAAACCCAGGAGGTTGCTTTACATAAACTTGTTCATTTAAAAACCATTTAAAAATGCACTTTTAACATCCATTTCAAACAACTTAACAAGCTTATGAGATGCATATGAAAAAAGTATACGAATAGCTTATAACCCTGCAACTGGAGCAAAAGTTTCGTCGTAGTCTATACCTTCTTGTTGGTTATAGCCTTGAGCAAATAATCTTGCTTTGTTCCTTACAACCTTACCTTCTTTATCTAATTTGTTTATGAAAACCCAACACATACCAATGATTGTTTGATCTTGTGGATCAGGTACCAAGGTCCATACCTCATTTTTTTCGCACTGTAGCAGTTCTTCCATCATGGCTTCAATCCAAGATTGATCAACTATGGCTTCTTTAATTGATTTTAGTTCAATTTAAGATATCATTGTCAGGTTGTTTTCATCATTCTTGAATAATTTTCTTGTTTGAATCCCATCAATTGTGTCTCCAACGATTTGTGTTTGAGAATGATCTTCAATTGTTCTTCAGCTTTTTGGTGGAGAATGAAACATAAATTGTTTATCAATCTCAGTTTCCTACATATTGTTTTGTTGTTGCAAACCAGATTGAACTTCTTTTTCCTCATCTTTTTTACTCAAATCCAAATCATCAAATTCATCAAATAATATATGCATATTGATTTCTACAATTTTAGACCTTAGATTAAACACTCTATAGAATGAAAAAGATCCATGTGAAACATTTCAAGAGTTATGTTTGTAGTTATAAAATCTTTTGAATAAAAATTGCTCTTGACTTGTTTTCTTTTTGTGCAGACTTCACATATTTTATCTTTATCAACATTGAGTTTGGGTAATCCTCTAATAAGATCTAGTTTTGAAATTTTTGAAATTGTTTTCATACTTACATGTCTAGCCCTTTTATGCCATGTCCATTTATCTTTATCGATTGACATAAAATAAGATTCATCAGGTAGTTCTTCAAGATATAGGACATATAAATTTTTCTTTCTATTTCCAGAAAAGAGGATTTCTCTAGTTTCAGTTTTTCCGACTTCACATACTCTTAGTTTGAAGATAACTTAAAAACCATTGTTAGATAAGTGACTTATGCTCAAAAGATTGTGTTTCAAACTTTCAACATATTGGACATCAATTATTTGAGTAGAGTTTGCCTTACTAATAGTTCATATACCTTTAACCCGCACTTGATTGTTGTTTCCAAAAGTAATCGATCCTCCATCTTTCTTGATGAATGACATGAAGCAGTTTTTATCTCTTGTCATGTGTCATGAACAACCACTGTCCAAGAATCAAGACTTTCTCTTGGCATTTGGAAATTCAATGTGCATAAGATGTTACATCAACCTTAGGTACCCAATTTGTCTTGGGTCCTTGAGAGTTAGTTATAAAATTTTTCTTTCTTTTTAAAATAGAAGATTTATTCTTGATGACCAATTTTGAGACAGTAGGAGCATTTAATTGTTGATCTTGGAATTGATTTCGAAATTTGGATTTTAAGGAGTTTAATCTTGATTTTGAAAAAGTTCCAGATCGTTCTCATTTTTTCAGATTTTCAGGATAAAGTTCTGCTTTTGTTCCAGAGCGTTCTCCGTATTGAGAACAACTTGAAGAACGTTCTTCTTTCTGCAGATTTTTGAAAATTGGTTCAACTTTATTTACAGAACGATCTTTCCTTTTAAAAAATATTTTGCTTTTAATATTTTCATCTCTTTTCTTAAAGTAGTAAGTAAATTTCAGATGTTCAAATTTTTTACAATATGAGAATTTGGTTTTACATTTTTTTTCTTTTATTGTAATGTGTAAATGATAATGGAGTATCATTCTCTTTGTAGATTATCATATATGGTAAATCATATGAAGGAGAAGTAACTGCGTATGATTTCCACTATCAAGCAGTTTAGAAACCAATTGTCAATTATTGCTGATTAAATTATTTCTGCTGCTTGTTAATAATACATAAGCTTCTTTGTCATAAGTTATCTTATATGCCATTTCATTCTGGTATTGCATCATTTGTTTAGTTCTTATTTACTTTTACGTGTTGGAAAATGGCTGTTAAATTCGTTTAGTATCTTGTTGTGCAATTTTTATCATTCCTCTTTTAGCTGCTTGAAAAAGCAGATGTTTTTATGTTTGGTTGGATCTGTATGATACCCAAGTCGGTGTCATTTAATCGAAATAACAAAAAATTAAACTAAAAGAAATTAAAAATAAGTAACAAAAAAACTGCTTTATTAAAAAGAAATAACAAACATTGGTACGTTTTGCAACATATATATTTATTTATTTGTGGTACATGTAGGCCATTGGATATGATATGGTCTATATTCCTCTGGTACATGTAGGCCATTGGATATGATATGGTCTATATTCGTCGTACAGGTAGGCTATCTCCTAGAGTTTATATTTATTTACCTCATTTGAGAAGAATCTTCATCCTTCATTGGTATCATTGTTGTAGTCAAGTTGCTATACAATTAACGTTGAGTTCATTAGAAAAGGAAACAACCTTCGTGAGATGGCCTCCTAATTGTACAAGTAATATAGACAATATGCATAGTACCACATATAAATAGATCATCTGATGCAAAATGGACTAGTGTTTGACACAGATAAATAGATTCTTGCAAATTCTATGCACATGTTTTTGACACATCTGACAACTAACAAAAATCTATTTCTCTGCGTCAAACATTGATACATTTTGCAACATATAGATTTATTTTATATGTGGTACATGTAGGCCATTCAGTGATATGATATTAGACCATTTAGAGGATATGATATTGCCTATATTCTTCGTACACGTAGGCCATCTTCTGGAGGTTGTTTTTCTTTCTTGTTAACTTTAAAAAAAATATCAAGATATCTTGCAAATTCGTTTATAGATTCCATAAGCAACGTTAAGTGTATAGCAACTTGGCTACAACAATCATACTTACGATTTGGGCCTTGGATATTAAAGACCAATACCGTAAAATGGAATAGAAAGGTGAAAATTTTCTCAAAGAGGTAAACTTTGACTCTAATTTAAGTAAATAATCTAATTTTAGATATGACCCATGATTCAATAATCCGGCGTTGTGTTCAAGTTAGAAGAATGATACTCGATGAAGGTCCTGTGATGCCTAAGATGAATAAAGCTAGTCATTGGTATGTAAGACGTCCAATGAATACAAATCTATGTCCCATTGTTTTCATATAAAATATATCATTCAGCACAACCTTTATCATCTATCCTTCGAACCATAATGTTAATGTTATGGTTTGATTTATGAGGTGCGCGAGTCATCAACGATACAACGTTTCTTTCAATTCCCATAACTTGTAGAGAAAACATAGTAGGATAGGTTGAAACATGAAACTCATTTACGATGTTAATCATCCTTATAATCCATGTAAAAGACTTCACATTTTCACTTAATTTATCAGACAAAAAATCCTGCAGTTATTTTAAAATAGTAGTGCTATAATAACATTAAATTATCAATACATTGTTCAACATTGAAAACTTAAAATTAGAATAAAATAATTTCGACAGAAAAATGAGTTTGATTAGTTCGCATATAGGTCTTTCAAAAACTAGTTAATGACATAAATTTTGAAAGAGCTATATGTAAACTAGTCAGAGTCGTTTTTTTTATTTTTGTGTTTTTATGCTAACTTTAAGTTTTCAATGTTTAGAAACTTAATGATAGTTTAATGTTATTATTGCACTAATATTTTCAAATAACTATAGGATTCTTTGTCTAATTGTGAATTTCTGAAACCTAAGTGAGAAGGAAGTCTTTTTTACCTGGGTTGTAGAACAAATTGTGAATTTTTGAAAGCTAAGTGAGAAAGTGAAGATACATGGGTTGTAAGGTCAATTAATCATGTTTCAATCTATGCGTTTTCTCTGAAAATTAAGGGAATAGAATGAACGATGTATTGTTGATGACTTGTGCACCTCCTCTATGTAACTGAAACCATAATAATAACATTATGGTTCAAAGGATAGTTGATGAAGATTTTGTGCTCAAAACTGATATAGTTTATATGAAACCACTTGGGACATATATTTGTTAGTTGTCATATGTCTGTATTCGTTGGACGCCCTGCATATCTCTAGCTTTTTGTGACACCTCGAATTTTAACAGCGCGAGTGTATTTTTTTTTAACAAAGAAATAAAACAAAGAAATACTTTTGGATAAATATTTAAGTTGTAACATAACGACAAAAGCCAACAATATTTACAAGCAGCAGAAATAATTTTTGAAATACAATCCCAAAGTATTTACACGACAAAATACATTGGGGCCATGAGACCTATCAAACATAGCTCATACCCCTGGAGTATTCTCGGCAGACACCTGTTCAAAAGCACTGCCCCAAGAATTTTAACTTCCCTACGTCGCATCAAAAAAATGGTACAAGGACCCATAAAAAAAAGTCAAGCTGACAATATGAGGTATAGGTACAATCTTTCAAATTGAAATAAATGCATCCACAAAAGAAAGATAACTAAACCATATACAACCCTCTAATCTGATCTTGCTACAAAAAGCTATATAACCTGGGTGATCTCCACGCGCCCCGTCAGATCCTCCTGACACAGCTTCGGTCAGGTATGACTAACTACTTTCTCATCTCCAGGGTACTAACCAGTAGGATGATCCTAGTTCTTATCTGAGGGCAAAACCCAGATTTCCACAATAATTGTAAAGGTCACCAACCGAAATTAACAAACATCACATAACAAAATTCTTATATTTTCAAATGCTCAAAAGAACCTGTCATCTTAGCATACTCCTCGAAAGGGTTTTCATATGTCCAACAATGCATAAACGATGTTGAAAAATGAACTTTTAACAAACTACACTGTTGTAGCCGAATACAACTGAGAAAATGCAGATTTTCAGTCCTAAAATGGCTTTGAATCAATCAACACTTCAAACATTAATATTATCAATTATGAACAAATAATTAACACCAAATCAATCTCTACAAATTCACACCTCGAATATTCATAACATCAATTAAGAACACATAAGTACATCAAAACTTAATCAACTCAACTTCACAACTCTAAGCAATTACGACAAATCACAACAACAATCGAATATGTATATACAATCATCATAGTATAACAAACATGACTCGCGTGCCAAGCACCCTAATGCAATGTGTATATGCCAAAATGCATGAACTCGGAATTTCAAACCAAAATCCTCCTCGAAGGGGCGTAAATCATAATTATACTGCATATTACAGACCAGTACTAATTAACGATGTGCCACATATCACGGGTCAGCACGATTTACTAAAAAGCGTAAATCGTAAACGTACCGCCTATCACAGACCAGTACTATTTACCGAGGTGCCACCTATCATAGGTCAGCACGATTTACTAAAAAGCGTAAATCGTAAACGTACCGCCTATCACAGACCAATACTGTTTACCGAGGTGCCACCTATCACGGGTCAACACGATTTACTAAAAAGCGTAAATCGTAAACGTACCGCCTATTACATACCAGTACTGTTTATCGAGGTGCCACCTATCACGGGTCAGCACGATTTACTAAAAAGCGTAAATCGTAAACGTACCGCCTATTACATACCAGTACTATTTATCGAGGTGTCACCTATCACGGATTAGCACGATTTACTAAAAATGTGTAGTCTATCACAGACCTACACGACGCGAAATCCCCGCAAGGATAAGATGAACCAACATATCACATGGCATCATCTCGTGGCCCATCACGGTCACCACTATCACAATGGCCCCATCGCGGTTACCATGTAATATGAAATGCATGAGCATACTCTGACTCTTTTCACCACAATCATTAAGTAAATACAACTATTAAAAGATTCCTCATTTTTAATACTCATTTAACACTAATAATTTTTCCAAGTACAACACAGGTATACATACTCAAACATATTTATTCACACCAATTTAAATTTCTACAACCAGACATAAATCACATCTCCAAATTCCATCCACACCTAAATTGAATTAAATTCATTTTCCACCAAGTCACACATAAATTTCATCTCAGAAATTCATAATATTAATTATGAACACATCAATTTCACCTAACATGAATCACCAAAATTTCCAAACATTAATCATCATATTCAATCTCCAAAATTTTCAACCATAAATCACCATAACAACATTAATATATCAGAGTTCTCCCCACCGCTAACTCGGTGCCAACGGTCTCGATTCCTTTTCAAGACTCAAGGAGCTAACTACATAAACATAAATATTTATAACAATTTGTTCATAATAAAATTAATCCACACACAACAAAATTCCTAAAATTAAATCTTTCTCACACACCAAACTTTTAAAACCAAATAATCTATATTATTTACTTAAAACTAAATAAAATAAATATTGTCCAAATTTCACATACACATACTCGACTATTAAAGCACCGAAATTTTTGAGTTAATAAAATACTCTAAACTTTTTTTTTTCTTTTTAAACTCAATCAAAGAATAATTAAAATAGTAACATTTTAAACTCTAACGATTGTTAATTTCAATATATCTTTTTACTCAAACTCTTTAACTCAGTTAAAATTTGAACTTTTTCACAATTTTACCAACTCTAAATTTTTTGTAAAATTTCAACTTCAGTTCAAACTCATTTATTTGAAAATAACTCATTCAATTTCAAAACTCCATATTTTTACACATAAACCATCAAATTTCATCAGTTCATTTTCTACAAAATCCACAAATAAATCACATCTCAACACACCAAAAACAAATCCCACTAATTCCCACATAAACGAATTAAATTCATTTTCAACAAATTCACACATCAAATACATCAAATTTCTTTTCCACAAAATCACAAATAATGTCCTAAATGCAAACTAAAAGTCTGGAAGGAGCCCTTACCTCCGTTGTAGTTTTAACAACTGTTTACGGCGCCGCGATTAATTCTGGTAAAATTTAAGTTCGTGACGTCGCTTCGAAAACTAGCCCACTACCATCACAGCGTGGCAACGAGTAACTTTCTCTTCTGTCACTTTTCGAATGAAAGCTTAGATCTAGTAAATAAATGAGGGCTTGTATTTTATGGTTTTGGTTTTTTTTTTTTGAAAACGCAAGAAAATGAGGGTCTGGGGAGGATGAATGTTACTTTCTCTCTTTTCACAGCTTTTTAGCTTTGCCTTCCTTTCACACACACACACACATATATATATATATATATATATATAATAACAATAATAATAATAATAATAATAATAAATATTTAGATATTTACAAATATTTTTATAAAAATCATCATTACGTCTCTCACTTCACATCACGTCATAAACCACTTTTTCAGAAAAATATATACTCTCGCCGTAATTCAATGGATAGATGAATTTTTCTGAAAAAATGTTGCATCTCAGAAAAAAAAATCGACAAAAGATTCACCGTAATTAAATAAAATTATTCATCGACGAATAATTTTAATCAGGTCTCTAAAAAGATACTTTTGGCATTTAACTCACAATGCCATAAAATTGGCTTAAAAGCCTCATAAATTCAACACAAATTTCCCCAAAATACATAAATTAGATTTTAAAATTAAGGGTCTTTCACTTTTCATCTTAGTCGTGACTAGAACGCCATGCCTATCAATGCCTAGCTTTATTCAGTCATCACTAGACATGTATTCGATATCATTTTTCTAGCTTGAACACAACATCATATTATCGAACTTTGAGTCATATTAGGAATCATATTTCCTTAAGTTAGAGTCATCAAAGTTTAGTGCCTTTGAGAAGAATCTTCATACTTCTATTTCCTCTTGGAGTATCAGTTTTAATATCCTATGCAAAATCGTTGCAAAATGAATTTGTAAGACACCTAACTTTGTTGAAAGAATTTATAAACGAATTTGTAAGACATTTGTAATATTCAATTGAAGTTAATGAGAAAAGGAAACAACCTCTAGAAGATGAGTTACGTGTAACACAAATAAATAGATGCATTTGTTGCAAAATGTATCAGTATTTCACGTAGATAATTAAATTTTTGTAAAAGTGCACATATCTCCATGTCCCAATTTGACTTCATATAAACTAAACTATATCGGCCTTTAGTGAAAACTCTTCATCATTTGTCCTTCAAACCATAAGATTATTGTTATGTTTGATTTATCGAGAGGATGGACGCAAGTCACGAACAATACCTTGTTGTATTCCATTCCCATAGGAAAAACAGTGTATCATATGTTGATACATGAACCTCATTTATTATATTAATCACAAATTGTTAATTATATCATTATTATTATAAAATACTACGAGGGTATTGAGAAGGAAGAGCTCATCTAAATGATATAAAGAGCTTCTCCTAACTGGAAGTATATCGGAAAACATCTTTAATTTTATCATTTGTTTATAATTATGTAATTTTTTATGGCTGTTTTTTATTGAGCTAACTTTTGGAGATATAATGCTCAAGTGAGTGTAAATGACATCTATCCATTTAATTTTACTTTGAATAATTATGATTTCATCTTTCTCAAACACTATTTGTCAAATTATTTCATTTCATCATGTTTGTGTGATGTTAGTTAAAATAAAATTTAACTCAATAGTTTATATTTATATAATTGAATTTCATTTTATTGAATTTCATTTTACTGAATTATATTTTTATTGTTATTTACTGATTTAGAATCACACTCAAGTCCTACAAATATATGTTATGTTATATTCTTAAACTATCTAAAGTCAGCATATGTCTTTGTTGGTTTTAGGGACTTGAGTGTAACTCATAGCAAATAAATACCGATAAAAATGTAACGCAATAGAATAAAATTCAATTATATAAATATAAACTATTGAGTCAACCTTTGTTTCAACGAACATCATACAAATAGGATGAGATAAATACTTGAAACATAGTGAATGGACATGATTTATTAAATCTCCAACTAAATAAGAAACAACCATCAAATAAAAAACAATCTTCCAATACATACATAATTATTAAAAAATGATAAGGTTGAGATATTTCAAGATATACTTTCCATTTAGGAGGAGTTCCTTTTATCATTTAGATAGACTCTTCCTTTTGAATCCCCTCACAACATCATCTAAAAATTATAATAATGTAATTAACATTTTTGTGATAAATTCAGTAAATGAGTTTCATGTTTTATCTGCAAGTTATGTGAAAAAAAGAAAACAAGGTATAGTTGATGATTTATGTCTATCTTCTCGATTAATTGAACTATAACGATAACATTATGGTTAGAAAGACATAGGATGAAGATTTTGCATCGAACCATAACGATAACATTATGGTTAGAAGGCCATATGGTGAAGATTTTGCGTGTTGAATGCTGATATAGTTTATATGAAGTCAATTTAAGACATAACTTTGTTAGTTGTCAGATGTCAAACACTGCATGTGCGCATAATTTGCAACAGATTGATCCATTTCTCCGTCTAAGGCTGATGAATGTATTAAGTATGTTTCAATTTGCTATATTTGGTTAAATCAAATATATGTTTCATCATATCCTTCCATTTAAGAAGAGGTCTTTTATCATTTAGATGTGTTATTCCTTTTCAATTCCCTCTATCCTATATTTATGTGAATAATGTGTTTTTTTTCCAAAAAGAAAAAGAATTTTTTTTAAAAGAAATTAACTAATATTGAGGCAAAACCATCGCCTAAAGGTTGTTCCCTTTCTCGGTAACTTCATAAGAATTGTGTGGTTGACAGAAGTTTTTCAAATTCTTTCACAATTCCTTTAGAAAGTTATATTAAAGACCGGTTCTCCATAACAGTCCCCCTGACAATCATGTATGAAATAGTTAATTTATGTAAAAAAATGCATTAGTGCACAATTGATTTCTTATGCGCCAATCTATTGCATAACACAGTTTTTAGAAATAGAAATTAGAAGTAGAAAACGAGGAAACTTTAGAGTAGAAGCTGATAATGATTTCTTGATATACATTCAATGAAGTTTGATCATGCTTTCTCATGGCCTCTTATTCTGTTGTTGCTCTTTTATTTTCTAGTGATTCCACCCTCCAATTCTTTATTATTATATTATATTACTATTTTGAAAACTTCATTACTGAGTTATATCCAAAAAAGTATAATTATCTTCTATTATAAATTTTGTTCGCTTTCTGTTTATAGCAACTAACAACTGTGGTGTTAAACAATCAATTGTATAATGATGGATTTTCTTATTTAGATTAGCTACTTCAATTAAAAAAAAAAAAAGGAATTCTTATTGTAATCGCTTGGATTTTGTTCTCATTATCGCCACCAAGGGTTTTCTCGCTATTACAATTCTTGCAGCTATATGTTGAAGGGGATTCGCCGATTAACCCATTTGCATCCAATATATATAGATTGGTGGGGGCGAATTGAACCTAAAGTTTAGTGTGATACACACGCTTTGGAATTTATTTGTGCAACCTTCATCATCATCGAGTTCATCATCTTCTTGTTCATAATTTGCAGCATACCCCCAACAAAAGATCCAACACTATATAGTGTTGGCTTCTCTTTTATTCTCATATCATTTTTGTCGACTTTCTGGGCAAACACTATACAACAAAGTTTATGTTCTATTTCTGCTAGATAGTGTGTTCCTATTGTGTAGGGAGCACACGTCTCTTGAATCTAAGGCCCAGCCGTAGGCAATTGAAAATGAAGGATCCATTTATGTTTCTAATTAGGTTTTTATTTGATATTTGATGTTGTTTTTGAATTTTCTGTTTTTTATTGAGCTAACTTTTGGAGATGACTTTTAATTCAAACTGTTGTTTCAGTAAAAAAAACTTTTAAAAAATAACAATGACACCGATTAGAATTATTGGGTTGAGTTGCGGACTAGGTCGCTCTCTTCAAGACTTTTCGAGGCACTGTCCAAATTGTGCAAGGCAGACTATCAACCACGAAGTCCCTGGGATAAAACATCCCAGATACTCTGTATCGGAGATCTACTGCACTGTAGAAAACTGTTCTAGAATTACACCCTCTGTATGGCAGTCGAATGACTGACACTCGTAATATGGCACGAGTGGCCTTCGTAAGAAAATAGAAGAAGAAGAAGAAGAAAGAAGGGGGAGAAGTGAGAAAAGTCTCAGATACTGAGAGCTTTTGGTGTGCTTTTCCAACTAAGGAGAACCTTCTATTTATAGAGGAGTTCTACAACTGGATCTGAGAAAGATGGGGATCCATCAAGCACCAGATCCATTATCTGACCACAAGTAGTACGCTCAGAAATAGGAAAACGTGTTTGACCACCGGGCAATAGCTGACACGCAGGAAAGACTAGGCATTAGGGTTTTGACCGGGCAAAACAGAAGCTCAGTCAACTTAGGGTTTTGACTGGGCAAATAACAGAAACAAAGTCTAATTAGGGTTTTGACTGGATCAGATTAATGATGTTGACTCGGGGTGGAGGGCAGTTACGTAATTAACGCATCAATTGTGACAGAACGCAAACATTTAATTAATTAAAAAATAAATAATTAATTTTCAAATTTTAAAAAATTAATACACCACATAGCCGAGCCGACCGGACGGTGGCACGCGTGTGGTGGTCCATTTGCTTGCGTTCTCCCTCCTTCACAAAATTGGGGTGTCCCTTGGAGTGTTTTCCCTCCTATATGGGATTTTTTATTTTTTCCAATTCACAACACTAGTTCTTCATTAAATATCATCATTAATTCCATTTAATTTCCATCATTTCCAACACAAACCCTAGCATGAAAATAACTAGAGTTTAAGTTTAGCTTGTGACTAGATTATAGTTTAGCACGAATATCTTGACTAACCTAAATTAGATAGACAATTAATGAATTTGGATAGTTTAAGAAATATATAGGTTTTTAATTATGATAAGTAAGGGATCAAACCAATGATCATTTGCTGCACTTGAAACAAAGCTTGACTCAATATTTATTATTTATATAATTGAATTTCATTCTGCTGTTGAAACAAAGTTTGACTCAATATTTATTATTTATATAATTGAATTTCACTATGGGGTTTTACATTTTTATTGTTATTTACTTACTTGGAATCACATTCAAGTCTCTAATACCAACAAAGTTCAAAGACAAGTGATTGAGGGTGGATTGACTTAGTATTTGAAAGAATTTTTTGAGACATTTAATCAAGATTTTAATGTATTAAAAATAAGTTGAGATATTTAATTAGAATTGTTTGTATTTTTTTAAACAAGATGGAGAAATCTAATGATATTCAATTAATACTTTTTGCAACTTACAAAAAAGTCTTATTGTATTAAATTTATTTTAAATTTTAATGGAATCTTTTCAAAATGAATTTCACTCGAATATTTTAGTGAATTTTTAGTAGGAAAAAGTCTTTTCCTACTACCTTGAGACTTTGTGGGTTCTCATTTTTCATTTCTTTAATTTACTCTATTTGCCCTACTCTCTCAATGCATCCTTGAATAATAATAATAGTTAGAATAGTTAATCTTCAAGATAACAATTATGATAACCATAATATACATATTTTAATAATAATTTTTAAAACAAAAATATATTTAGCAATCTCCTCATCCTTACAAAAAATATAATACAGAGAACAACAAAAATATTGCATATAAATTTAACGATTATTAAAATAAAAATAAATTGTTAATTTATCTTGACATCGTAGTATATTATGATGATAAAATACATTCTAATGGTAATGCAACTAGTTAATGATATGAGTTTTGAAAAAGCTATATGCGATCTAATCAAATTTATTTTACTAATTATCTCATAAAATAAGTAGTGCACAATATCATACTCGTCGAAGTAGTTAACCATTGATACGTTTATTTTATTCTAACTTTGAGTTTTTAATGCTTAGCTATGTAATTGTGTAGTTTAATGTTACAATTTCACTAATATTTTAAAATAATTGTAGGATTTTATGAAATGAGAAGGTGAAGCCTTTTACATGGGTCTGTTGATGTAGTAAGTTATGTTTCAATGTTACAGATTTTTCCTAAAAGTCTATGCTATGAGAATTTTTTCTAAAAGTCGATGATATGAGATCAGAAGAGAACGATGTAGTATTGATGATTTGCGCTCGTAGGTTTGGGTATGGAACATAAATTTGTTGGTTGTCAGAAGTGTCAAACACGAGATATATATTTTAAATTTGCAAACAAATATTTCTTAATGTCAAACACTAAAATATATGTTTGCAAAAGTTGGGGTACACGTGGAGGATGATGCCTCCGAGCAATTAACAAATTTATATCCCAAAGAGTTAATTACATAAATATATAAAATGATAAAATTTACTTTAAAGTTACATTACTAAAGAAAACTAATCAATTTATTTTTTATCAATTACTTATTTTAAAATTTTCATTTCACAACTTTGAGTTTTTTTTTATATATATAAAATATATCAGAGTTGTCTCCAAACACTTTAACATCTAGTTGTTATTTTAATTAAAAAAACATAACCAAACACATTAGTAAAAGTTTTATTAACTTTACTAACTTAAACTCTAATAATTTTTCTATTGTTAGTTCAAACTCATTTATTTGAAAGTATACTTAAACACATACAAAAATTAAATTTTCACATTATGACATATCACATTTAATTTTACTAAAAATTTTGAAAGTTTGATTTTATTTTTTGTCATTTAAGATACGAACTCCTCCACTTTTAATGTTAACAAAGCACTAAAGAAAAAAAAATATTTCAAAATATTTCATTTAACTTCCGAAACATTAAACATTAATAACAATCATAGTAGTGATAAATAAGCAAGATTAAAGCTCAAAATGTAAAAAAAAAACACCTTTTCTCCCTGTATATGCATACTTACGGGTTTGAGAAAAAAGATGAGAGAAATAGCTATCTCAACTATTGATCTTTAGTTCTTTGCATTCCTTTCAAATAGTGAAACAACTTTGTAGTTAAAAATTTTGTGATGTGAAGCTTTCTTGAAGCTCAAAAATGGAAGAAAAGATAATAAAAAAAATTGAAATAAAAGGGAGAAGAAGTATGTTGATGGCTACAGGGATGGAGTAAAATTTTATGACTTGATCTATTATTGGAAAAGCAATGTGATATGAGTTACACATTAAATTTTAAGGAGATGGGATAACTTTGTGAGTATATTTTTTACTACTTCTCCTCTCAAATATTTGTCTCTAGTAAAATTTAAAATTCTCCTCTCAAATATTTGTCTCTAGTAAAATTTAAAATTTATTTTATGTAAAATTACTAACTTTCTTTATAAAATATCTATCTAATGCAACTCAGCTAACAGATAAATCTAATATTAACTTAACTTATAAATTATTTATCAAAAGTTATTATCACGACATAAATAATTTGATTATTAAAATAATCAAATTAAATATTATTCTCTCAAAAAAAATACTACTCATAAAAAAATTAAGTCTCAAATCACTCAATAATTTAAATAATTTTTTTTATCAAAATCAAATATATTTTAAACTTCGAAAGCAGCAAATCTTTATGTCAATTTCAAACAATAAAAAATCTCTTTATCTAATTTTGACTATTTTTATATATGAACTAAGTAAAGATATTTCAATCGTGAAAATATTTTTTTTTTAACTTTTATTCATAAATAAAAGGAAAAAGAAACTCATATACTCAGTGACACGTTTTAATTATAAAACTTGACTAAATATATTTAATTAATAATTCATTTTCTACGGACCCGACAATAGTTGAATAAATTCATGATTAACGGATTTATTGTGGCATTTCATAAATAAACTATGATTTAAATAAGGGTCACACTAGTAAGTGGCTTAAGAATACTTGTTAAGCAACTAAAAAAGAAACTTAAGAATACTTGTTAAGTAACTAAAAAAGAAAGTAGATAATAAATTACATTTTACAATTCAAAAGGATAAATTACATAACTTTGGATTCTTAACAAGTGCATCTAAGTGGTCACTTATTAACATTTATCTTTAAATAATTATTAATATTTGAGTTGAAATTAAGAAAACAATTACAACTATTTTGTAAAAGAGTATCTTTCATCTCCACTTTTTCTATAAATATATCTTGCGATATATGTTAATAATTAAACTAATATTACTTTATATTTATTATAAAAGTTTGAGAGAAAAAAAGAGATGAATATCATATCCACATAAGTGTCGTATAAAATCATCATTCAAATATATTAACAATCAATTACTTATAAACCCCCTTAATTATTATTTTACGGTGTCCTAATTCATGCAACTATAATAAAATATATTATTCATGACATGGAAATTTTGTTTCATGATAGATGATAAATTATCATAACTATTCACTATTTTTCATCTATTCATGATAGATGATAAGTCACTATTCACAAAAATAAAAGTCACTATTTTTACATTCCCACGAAACAAATACCCCATAGGAGAGGGTAAACTTAAACGAGACCGAGAATGAAGTTTTTTTGCAAAAGGGTTCTTGTAAATAGTTACATAAACTGAAAATTGTCCCTAATAATTGTTGTTAATTCCAGACAAAATGGTTCTTGTTTTGTGGCAGTGATGAGTCATCCACATAGACTATCATATATGCCTAATACGTCATACCCCACAATAATAGAAGGAAAAAATTTATTTGATGTAGTTCGATTTCAATAGTAATGAGACTAGACCGAACCAGTTTTGCAATGTATGAGATTGATATGTAGAAAAAATTAATGTCTAAATATAATTTGTGGCATGTGACAGTTATTTTTTAATAGTATGAGAATGATATTTATAAAAATTTGTATGTTACACTGGTTTAATTAAAAACCTATTTTACATTTAATAATTTTACATAAATAATTAGATATATATTTAAATAAATTAACAAACTAATATGTCAATATTATTAAATATATATTTTAATATTTAACATAAAAATTTAAAACATGTGATTTTATATAACACCATAATAATTTGTTCAAAAAAAGTGACACCACAATTAAATTTTATTTTATAATAATAATACATTTAAATTTAAAA
>JBBPBT010000152.1:6684965-6698681 GCA_037974875.1 Cicer bijugum | reverse complement strand
AATAAAAATTATAACAATATTCGATCATTAAAAATCTTTTATAAAAATTGCCACATGTATTCGTATAATATTATTTCAATAAAACATTCATTTAACTCAATAATAAATTTAAACTTGAAAAAAATTATTTTTTTATGTTTTAAAATATATTTAAACTCTTTGAAAAAAATATATTTATTAAAGTTTATTATTTTTTTACCTATGTTTATTAATATTGCACACTTAACTTTACGACTAATTCAAAATTTGGTTTCAATGATTTATGACAATATTTATACAATTATTTAAAAAAATTATGATAAAAATACATCAACTTATAAAAAATAAAAGACCACAAACAAAGTAAAGATAAAAAAATAAAATATTAAAACGAATGTAAAATAAAAAATAAAAGAAAGGAAATTATTTGTAAGGTTATTTTAAACAATTTTCTCCTACTATTTTGCGTATTCGCGAATTTGAGGGATAAAATGGTCAATCAAGCAAATTCGGAGGACAAATTAGGGATTTAACACTCACGCGCTCCACTCACTTAGTCACTCCCAGTCACGTAAATCAGTGTAACAAACTCTTTGGCTACCTTCGTCTTCAAGTTTTCGTTCTCGAAACGTCGTCGCTTTGTCTCTCTCTCACATTCCACTCCTAGGTTTTCCTTTGCTTCAACCACTCACTTCATTCTCGAATATGAAAACTTCACTTTATTGTTACTACTATTATTATCCCACTTTTTGTGTGTGTGGTGTTTTTTAATTTCTTGTGTAATGTTACTATTATTGTTCACTGCATTGCAATTGCTTCATGTTACTATTCTATTGATGAACTATTCAAGTCTGAGATTTTTATTTTAGTTATGTTCATAGTTTTTTTTTTTTTTGTGTTGGGTTTCTCATTCTGGTAGATGTTGCGCACTTTTTTTTATTGTTCTGCAGGTTTTTTTCCCTTCAGTTGCAAATATTCACGTTTAATAAGAAAATCGTGACGCAAGGTGCAATTTTAATTTTTGTTTTTGTTCTTTAGCTTTTAGTTGTGCTGTATTTGGGAACATAAATAGACAGGGAAAATATTCAAAATCATATTTGCATATGAACATTGGCATCCGCATTGAATGGCCTAGACAGTTTTAATTTATTTGCAAAGATGAATGCAGTTACAATCGCACCATATGATAGTAATTTTTTTTTTTTTTAACTTTGTTGTTTTGCTAAAAGAGGTGCATTTGCTGTAAAGCATGGAGACACTTTGTCACGATAATAATTTGACAAAATAAATTAATTGAGTGTACTCAGATGTCAAAATTGTGTCGGAGTCCATTACTAACACATGTCAAACACCAGGACAACAACATTTGATGAGAGGTGTTGGTGTTACAAAATGCATTTGTTTTATTTATTTATCATCATTATTATTATTATTATTATTATTATTATTATTATTATCATCGTCGTCGTTGTTGTTGGTAAAAGAATATATTTACAAACTTAGCTTTCTGGGATTTTGTTTTTTGGTTGTTTTAATTTGTACTATGCAGTATAGTTTCAGTACAATTAATTTTTATTGCACTGGCATTTATGCAGATGAGCATGCCCATTACCCTTAAGAAAGATTGGAAAACTATATGTGACATAAAGTGCCATAACCCACCGGCTGAACTGTATGGATCATATATTAACTTTGGAGTACCTGTTATTATCTGTCTTTTATGATGGTACAAACAGGATTTTTTAGTGTGACGTTTTTACTGATGAATATGTTAACCTACATTTGTTTGCAGGCCCCAAGAATTGAACATTGATATAATTGTTTCAAAGAAAAAGATACCTAATATTTCTGCATTGCCCCAATTTTCAGTAGCACCTGCTCCAAACAGTTCACGTGATAAGAATGAGTGGGGGAAGTTTTTGAATTTCCTGCACAAACATGACATGGTATGAAATTTTATTTTTTCCTGCCTAATTTATTTTCTTTGCAAAGCATAGTCTGGAGTTATTTTTTAATTAATTTAAATTTTATAGCTTATGTATATCAAGACAAATTATGCCTCGGAATGGGAGATAGAAGTCCAGTTATGATTTCATAGCAGCCAGTGGTTTTACGTATATGTTGATGTTGTGGCAATGCTTATTTATATGATGTGTTCTAGTCAGATTCTTGTTGCTAGTGAGATTCCCCTTTTCATCAATACACTATATATGCCCCTATAGGTGTAAATTGGTTTTCGATGATTAATGCTACAGAGGAGATGTTGTGGATTTTTAATGTGTTTCTAAGCACTGTCTTGTTCTATAGTGGGAGTGGGATTCCCCTTGTTTGCTAGTTAACTAGAAATATGCATGCCTGGCTGTGTACTTCTATATTTATTTATTAAAAAGTGAATACAAAAATTATTTACTGATTGTACTCTAATTTACTCAGTGCTGTATCCTATTCCAATCTGTTTGCTTTAGTAATTTCATATGTTTTACTAAGTTAAAAGATGTCGGGATCTTGTGTTTTAAATAAGTGAGGCTGTCTGCCAGTTTTCTTAATTATTTTACTGTCTTTGTTGGATCTTTGCCTCATGGTTGTTAAGGTCCCTGAATTTTTTTACATGATGTTGCACGTGGTAACATTTATTATATATCCATATGATTGACAAATCGAGTAAAACTACTATATTTTCCCTCATTGCCTTTTGCTATATTCTTTTGAGTAGTTGAACCAGAATCAATAAGACTCTGTTTTTCAGGTTGCTATTACAGGCTTTGAGCTGTACAAGCTTTACATTTTGCCTCCTCCTAAAGCATCTACATCCAGCCCAGTCAATGTTGCATATCAGATAGGCAACACATGTACTATAGATACTCGTGCAAGAGACTGTGAATCAGGTATGCCATCTACAGTTCACTGTTTTCATTCCCATATTATAACTGGTCAGTGCCTAATAGTATGAAAACATTACAAACACAATGTTATGGGATATAAGGTTGACTTGGTGGTTGAGGTGAGAGATTTAAGGAATTTGGAATTTCTTTTACACACAAATGAAGTCTATGAAAATCTTTATTTAAGCCTATGAAAAATCTCTAGATGCTTCCTTATCAGGTTCACACTTAGCCGAAGAATGTGGTGGACCTGCTACTTTCATTGCTAGAGGTCCATCAAATGGCGGCGATGTCTGCTCCTCACATCTTAAGTTTCCTCCCGGGGAAGATCGTGCACATCGTTTTACAGCTGAAACTTGTGGCGGAATTCAGTCACATGTGAAGCAGGAAAGACTGCCTGAGAAAAATTTCATACGAGCAGATCCAAGTTACCTGAAAACTCTTGGCCAGTTTCACTCTGGATGGATTTTCGGTGGAATAGCTGAGCTTGTTGATAATTCAAGGGATGCCAAAGCAACTAAGTAGGTTTTGTGTTTTCTTGTACCACCGTTATCTTGTTTGGTAAGGCTTTTAAGGCTACAAATTTTAAGGGTTTAGGTCTTTTGATGATAAAAAACAGAATTGAAAAGTAAGAAATGGAAACAATTATCCTGCATTTATTTATTTATCACACTTATGGATACAAACTCAAAATGTAGTAGCTTGAAATTTAGAGAATGTATGAGTAGCAATATATAGAATTTCCCATTCTTACTTATGTAACTGGACTATCTACTAAAAAGTTAGCCAACTCACCTTTTTCCCTCCTATTTTGCCCTTGATTTAAGGGAGAATTTTGTAAATTGCAATAAGTTGATGCCTCAAATCAATTTTGTTCCCCTAAAGCTCTTATCCTCCTTAGTACTTATTATTTTTTGAAGTTGATGCAACAGGATGGACATTTTTGTTGATATGATAAAGATGAAGAAATCTGGGAAGGATGTACCTATGTTGTCTGTAATTGATGATGGTCAAGGGATGAACCATGACGAGGTTGTGAAAATGGTATCTTTTGGGCACAAACAACCTGATATTGATGACAAGGATCAAATTGGTAGATTTGGTGTTGGATTCAAGGTAGTTTTCTTTCTTTCTGATCTCTTTTTTTTTTTTGCCCAGGTGTTTTTTGAACTTAATTTTGTCCTTTTGGGGCACATGATTTGTGTAAATGGCTTTTGTATTCTATGTTTTGTTTAGTCAATGTAATTTTTGGGGGCTGCCTCTGATGTATTTTAAATTGTTAAATGATGTTGTTTGTTTTATGCAATTGGCAATTGGTTCATGTTTTTTATCTTGCTTTCCCTCCCCCTCTTTACTGTTTAGCAGGATGTTTCACTCTCCTAAGTTATGTGATTTATTATTTTTATTTTTGATTAATATTCTTTTATAAGAAAAGATGTTTCGCTAATTTTGTTTCACTTGCTTAGTTTATTTGCACGATAGTTTCTTTTATCTTTATCGTAGATAGTTTGTCATGACTGGTTATTGACGCCTTAATATGAGACTAAATTTGATACTGAATTTTGTCAAATCCCTCAATAGACAGGAGCAATGAGACTTGGCAAAGATGTTCTTGTTCTAACCCAGACTGCTAATTCCAGATCTATAGCATTTCTTTCACAATCGCTTAATGAAGGCAAAGATGTACGGTACACATAATGGATTCTCTTTTAATGATATTGAAGACATCAGAGATGCTAAGTTTAAAAAATTGTGATATTGTTTCTGCCTCATTCCTAGATGCTATTCTTTTAATTTTTACTGATACTTTATTTATTTATGTTTTTATTTTATTGTAGAATATAGAGATTCCTATAGTTAGTTACTGCCGACAAGGACAATGTATGGAAGTTGACACAAATGCTCAGTCTGAAACATTGGCAAAAAACAATTTGAAGGCTATTAAGGAGTTCTCACCATTTAATAAATATCTTATTGGTGAAAAGGCAGCCTTGTTTTGTGGTTGTCCGGGTACCCAGATATATATCTGGAACTTGGATGAATGGGGTTTGGAGTGTTGCCTAGAATGGCACAACGGATTGAAAGGTGGGAGTTCTTTTCACCAAGGTGACATTTTCATCCGCAGCAAAAGGAGTCGTTCTCGTCAAGGCCAAATTAATCAAAAGGTTTGGTATCTCTTTTGCTTTTACAGGGTGATTATCAATTGAAATTTCAAAACATGCCTTCTTTTTTTTTTCTTCATATTTCTTTTGGTCTTCAGGTTCCTTTGGATTACTCATTACGAGCTTATTTGGAAGTCATCTTCTTAGTTCCACGAATGAAGATATGTGTTCAAGGGACACTGGTAATTTCATTCTTGAAAGTTCTATGTACTCAATGGAACCAGGGTGAATTTTTGTTCTTTTTGGCCATCCAATCTTTCATTCTAACTGTTTGTTGTATGATTTTATCTTTGCTTAGGTTAAAAGTCGACCGTTAGCAAATTTCCTCACTAATACTGTTATTGCAACTGGTGACATTTTGGGAAGGCCGGTTGAATTGATACTAGGATTTAGTCAATTAAAATGGGATCAAGCAAGCTGTGGAATATTTTTGTATTGGCATGGTCGTTTAATTGAGGTAATGATTTAGTCCCTTAGTGTTTGTATATTTGTAGCTATTAAGGGGCTTGGAATCCATTGTTTTGCACTGGTATGTGGCATGTCCTGATCAAGACATCAAACTCAAGATCCAGTAGTTAATTAATCATTAATAACATTCAAATGTAAATGAGACACTCAAAAATATGTAGATCTTGGAATTGTTCATCCCCTAAGATAACATTTTGGCGCATAGATAGGACAGAACGTGAACAAAATGTACCCTTTTTATCTACCTTATGTCCTTTTTGTTTCACTATTAAAATGCAACAGAGCAATTTGCTGTATATTCATGTCTGAGAGGTCCTCTAGTGAAATATGTAACACACTTAGTGTGTATGACCTATATTCTCCAACTTGAGGTCAAATATCTGATAGGATAACTTGAATCTGAATATTTCACAATATTTGTAAGGGATTTAAGAGTTAGTGCTTCGTCTGTTTGTATTAAACTGTAATTAAAGTCTTAGTCTTTTATGATTCTTCCTTATTTAAAACTTTATAGTTTCAATAGTATTTTTTCTTTACCATTATAGGCTTACAAGAGAGTTGGTGGCATGATTCATAGTGCAGATGTGGGTCGTGGTGTAATTGGTGTCATGGATGTGACAAATTTAATGGTATGTACCTTTTTTATTACATTCCCGTATACTAGCCATTTGGAGCCTTTGAGAAAATAATGTGCTTGGAAATTTTATTAATTTTAGTTGCTTAGGTTTAAGAATGTATCTGTTGCTTGTACAAGCTGCCAGAATGATATATGTATGTATGGATGAGAAAATAATGGTGATTTAGTTTTTATTAAAATTTGATAAGTATGTATGTTAAGAGAGACTGTGAAATGTCATAATGTTTTGCTGGATTAATACTCGAATTTAGATTGCCTACTTTTTATTCCTTCTTCAGTTCTTCTTTATGTCATTCAATTGAAACTTGTGAGTAAACTATACGCCCTTGAATATGTTTTTTTCATTTTGGTTGTTTATTTTTTGCAACCTTATTTTTATGCTTGGACAATCTGCCCAAATGATACTTCCCATGTTGGCTTAGTTTTGGATTGTACTCTGAGTAGGGATTTTATTTTGTATAAAGCCTTTAGTAATTCTTTATGTATGTCACAGGAATCATGGTCATCATTGTTATTAAAATTATTTTATTAAAGTCTTCAATCAAAATACTTAGTACTTACTTAATGATCGATGGCTGTTTTCATCTTCCTTTCTACTTTTGCTTCCTTTTTGACATAGGATGATCAAGATGGTCGTGTGTGGGTGCACAATAACAAGCAGGGATTCCAAGACTGTGAAGCATATGCATGTCTTGAGCAGTGGCTTGCGAAAAAAGCAGATGAATACTGGGACAATAATTTTGATTCGCTTACGTTGGTAAAAAATTTCTTTAAATTCTATCATCATTTACGAAAGATCATCAATTCTTGTTATTCGTGTTGACTGTATTGTATTTTGTATGTAGTATTGATTATGTTATTATTTTCTAGGATCCTAGATTCTTTTAGATTGCCTAGGCTGATTTGATCTGATTCCGATGTTATGGGATTCTTTTTCCTCGCTTCTTGTATATAATATATACATCAAATCCCTTATGAATTAATATGAGAAATATTCATAGTTAGGTATTCCTTAGGACTGGAGGTTTGTGAATGCTTAATGTCCTCTTATTCTTCCTATAACTGGAGGTTTGCTGAACTTTACTTCTCTCTCTTCCTTAGGACAAGGATAACTGTGTCTACAAACCAGACTGTGAGTGGGTGCAATGTGACAAGTGCAGAAAGTGGAGAATGTTACCTCCCACCTTTGACAGCCGAGGATTGACTACACAGTGGTATGGTAACAGATATTTCACATTCATATACCTGTCTGAATAATTTGTGATTGATTATCCATTGCTTCACTGTGTTGGCAATATTTCTTTTCTCATTTGCAAAAAAGTGTACAAATATAAATATTCCAGAGAAACTGTTCTTCCGAGAAGCATTTTACTTGTTGATTTAGGCATTTAGCTCAAAGTAACATTGAAACCAATGAACCATTACTTAATGAAATACTATTTTTTTTTTTATCAAATAATTACTCTTTGTCTTGTATATAATCACTACATGCTGATTGCATTTCACTCAAGCAATTCATATCAATTCTTATCTTCTCAAGATTCTGTACCTAATTCTCAAGTTGTTCCATGGTACCAACCAAATGGAACATGTGACTTTTGGTTTTCAAACATCCCTGTAATCCATCTAATGAAATAAAATGAAGTTAATTAACCAATATATATGTTTGATAAACCGTTTCTACATCTGTGTTACAATTGGGTTAGAATTTACTGGTAAAATGAAACTTGGTGTCATTTATTTGTGTTGAATGGATCTAGTCTTTGGTGATATTATGTGATTACAACGGTGCAAATAAAGAAACAGATAGTAATATAGCAACAAATTCCATCTGGGTGTGGAGATCATGGAATAAATAATTGAAAAAAATACAAATTTGTGATTCTTCCTCATAATATGCTAATATTGCATGTATTGTTGATTAGTTTTGTCTGAACTATTGCTATTTTTTTAGGTTCTGTTATATGGCACCTTTCAAAGGTCAATGTGCAGATGCTGAACAGAAGGTGAAGCCTGGCATAGTCACCGTTTCCACAAAGCGATCAGGATATGATTGCTTGCTGAAAGATTCTCATAGTATCAAGACGGAAGCTGGTAAGGATGCTTCTGGCACAGGTTAGACATTAGATCACTTGACAATGAAATTGGTCGATTATATTTGTAATATGTTTTAAAAAGTACTCATACAAAATCTTAACATGTTGGATAAAATATGAAGGTGCGCCTTTCAAATCATTATCTTACCCGTTTTAGCAAATGACTAGGCTTAAAATTTAATTAAGTTAAAAAATGGGGTAGGTAATATTTCAATTTTGGACTACTTATTGAACGCTTTTGATTAGACTGTTTAATAAAGGTTGTACGTTATTTTTTTTATTAAACTTGACTACATCCATTTAATTGACATGATTATTTTTGGAGTTTTTTTCTTTTTAATTAAAAGTCTTACTGGTTAAAGCTACATCACTTTGGCGTGTTCATTAAAAAGAAATACTATGTGTGAATATAGGTAATTTGATATTATGATGATGTCGTGGTAGCTAATATATGCTGGTTGGCAACATTTATTTTGCCAGCATAATTTTCTATTTCGCTTTAGAGTAGAGCCCTGCTTCGTTTTCATTGATCATTCTTGCAATAATCTCAACTTGTAGATGAAAAATTGGTCAATTCTGAGGATGTAGTATATCCAGCCTTGAAGCGGTTGAGAAAGGTACACTTTCAAGCTACGAGGATGTCAAATCTGCCTCCTTAATCCACCGGGTAAAATAAATGTTTTATCTTCTTTGCTGTCTGAAAGTGCATTTTTGAACAATTTATGCAGTCCACAAGTACATTTAGAAAAATGAGATATTTTTACAGAAATGGTGGGTGAAAAGTAGCATCTTATCTTTTGAGCAATATATTTGGAAAGGCTTGGAGTTCTGCTAAATATCATCTTTTGAGCAATGCTTTCAACATGTGAATATGTAAATTCTCCTCCTCTCTCTGTAGATTTCATTACATCATTGGTATTTTAACGGTAAATTTCTATTCATGATCATTATGTCCCTTAGTTTGGTTAATTCACTTAGGATCTTAAAACTCAATGAGGATATTTCTTGTGAACTATTTGCATGACATGAGCCCGTTATATTTTTGGGTATAATGAATTAAAATCTTAAGATCGATGCATCAAAATTATTGAAAATCCATGAATATGTAAAAGATATTTTAAATTATTGTTTATTATTTATTTTTATTATCTTTTATTATTTTCCTTACGATTTGTTGTCATTACAATTTCAATGAGTGGTTGCTTTCTCAAATATAGACTATTAATGAGCAATGGATAGTCTTTTTTATTAAAATTTCTTACGTAGATATATGACTTTTGTGCATGCAATCCAACATGCACGCTTCCTCATATGCGAGTATGACTATGAATGTACCATGTCATAATGTGTTTAAGTTTTTGGAAGATCAAAGCTTTATAAGTAAAAATAGCAGTTGTAATTCGTTTGTGAAAAATGTAAAATATAAAAGGTCAATCTTGAATTGATGGTTTTTGACTTCTGGGATTTGCCCTTTATTCTCTCTATTTCATCTTTTTATTCAATTCTCTCTATTTGATAAAATATATATATATATATATATATATAAAACAATAAACCATTAGGATGGATCAAGTTATTCAAGAAATAACGAGTTGAGTTACTCTATTTAATAACTTACGACAATTGATTTGTAAAATCTATTTGTTAGAGTATTATCACATTATATTATTGATTAAACAGTTTTTTTTTATAACTTAGATATTTGTAGCTACGTGATATTGTAGTTGACATTTACTTATATTTTTTTAAAATATGTATTATCGTTGATTTGAAGTGAATTGATGAAGTGTGAAATGGTTTTGAAATTCTATAAGAATTTGTGGAGTTGACTTATTCAATAAGTACTCTTACTTTACCAAATGAATTAGTAAAATTTAATATTTATGATAAGATATTAAGTAGAGTAATTTATATCAAAATTATTCTTAGGAGGCCGTGGGGGAAATTGCCTCACAAGATAGTGTTGTTAGTTTATTACATTTAATAAATTTTATTTAGCCTCCATAAATAAATAGGTGTTGTCTTCACTTTCTTCTCAAAATTTCAAATTAATCATTTTTAGAGATATTTAGTACCTATTAGCAATAAGGTGATTGACATTAAAAAAAGTGTTAAATTAGCAAATTTTCAATTTTTAGGGAATAAGTATGCATTGATATTTTTTTAAGGACACTGGATCTTTTATACTGTTGAAAAAGTATTATAGGCTATTTTCTCACCTCAACTATAAGAAATTTATGGATCCATCTTCTTTTGTTAGAAATTGAAGAATTCTCCCAACCTAATGAAATAGTATTTTGAGAAACTAACTTTTGGATAGAACGACCTATCTACAGAGGATTTTGACCAATGAAAAACTGAATGAATTGTTGAGGAGGAAAGGGATTTAGATCTTCTCTACTTTTTAGTAACTTTAGGCATAAATTAAAGATAGTGCATGGAAAATATTGAGAGAAAATGGAGGGAAAAAATAAGAGATAAAGAGAAGAGACGCGACCATGAGAGAGATATATGGTAAAGGGATCAAATACTCATTTTGTAATTCAAAAATTCAATAAAGGGATCAAAACTATTGACTTTTAAAATAAGGAGACCAGCTTTATAAATTAAACTCAAATTTTAATTTTGTAAAAATAATAAATATTAAGTTGATAGTAGGGATGTCAATTTGTAAATGGTCATCCGTCTTATTACTCCATTTGAGATCATGTAGATTATAAATTTTCCCCTAAAGTAATGGAGGAAAAAGTCCCTTGAAGGTAGTTTGGAGATGGTGATGAAGATCGTACATTTGTCCCGTAGAGACTATATTTTCAAGAAATATTAACAAAATAGTTTATGTATTAAGACAATTTATTAGAACTTAATATCAATTTAAAAAGAAATCTCATTCTAAAAGACTAGTTCATAAGTGGAAGAATCATTTGTTTTATTACTTAATCTTACTCAATATAAAACTCCAAATCTTCCACTTATGAACTAGTCTTTTAGAATGAGATTTCTTTTTAAATTGATATTAAGTTCTAATAAATTGTCTTAATACATAAACTATTTTGTTAATATTTCTTGGGAATATAGTCTCTACGGGGCAAAGGTACGATCTTCGTCACCATCTCCAAACTACCATTCAAGGGACTTTTTCCTCCATTACTTTAGGGGAAAATTTTTAATCTACGTGATCTCAAATGGAGTAATAAGACGGATGACCATTTACAAATTGACATCCCTACTATCATCTTAATATTTATTATTTTTACAAAATTAAAATTTGAGTTTAATTTATAAAACTGGTCTCCTTATTTTAAAAGTCAATAGTTTTGATCCCTTTATTGGATTTTTGAATTAAAAAATGAGTATTTAACATACAATTCTATAATATAGAATCATTTAGATGTATTAATTATTTATATATCGTTAATTAAATTAAAAATATGAAGAAAAAAAATTATTAAGATTTTACGTTTTATTTCTATTTTATAGGTGTTAATCATTCTATATTATTGTATTATGTCACATTATTTAAAATATTTCACATTATTTTTTAGTTAAAAAAAATAAAATAATGGATCAAAACTGTAGACTTTTAAAATAAGAAAATCAATTTTATGAATTCATACAAATGAAATGAATAAAACTGCAATTAAATCTAAAATTTATTATTGTTTCTTTTTTTTTTTTGGAATAAAGTAAGCACAAGTCAATGGGTGAAATACACTATCTCTTCAAATTATATATTTATTATAGATATATTTAATGTGTTTGGATGCGAATTCAAACCCTTAATTTTTTACTTTCTTGTGTACAATGTGTGAGAATTTTGTCACTAAATTATTTTATAAAAAATATGGTTTAACTCAATTAATTATATATAAGTGCTGTGTATATTGTAATAATTTTCTTTAAGAAACTTTTTTTTCAAAGAACAACGAAACTTACATGCACACTTAATGTAGTAAAAATTGGTTTTGTAAGTTTGAATTTATACCTCAACAAATCCACTTTAGATTTTTTTTTAATTGTAGATAGATTTATTTTATTAAAATAATATAAATGGTAAGATGACAAGAGTAGAACATGAGATATAGGGTGGAAGTTGGCATCTTCAGGTAGTCGTCGCATTTGGTTGAATTACAATCAGTGACAACTTAAAGATAAAATAATTCGAATTTGAAGTTTAATTTTTTTAAATTTAATAAAAAAAAAAATCAAATTTAAAATTTGAATCATACTATTTTGATCTTGATCTAACTATGTGGTATAGTCTAATACACTGAATCTATATCCGTGAAAGGTGTGGGCATTGCCTTATCATATCATAATCCTCAACCAAGGAACAAATTTTCATTCTCATAAATTAGAAAGTAATGTTTGCACGAAGTATAATTAAGAGGCTTCAAAAGCTCGCTAGATAACCTTACTCACTCACATGTTGTGTTATTGACCCAAAGTTCATGAGTTGAATGACTCATGAAAGATATATAAGATGAGGTAGTGATTGCAATTGGATGCGTGGTGGTTGGTCTCACACTTGTAATTAATAAGTAACTTATATTTTAAAGTATAAATTCTGTTAAAAGTTATGGTTGGTATAACATACTATGTAAAATATTGAATTGAATCTAAATTATATATAGTGTATAATTAAATGAGTGTATAGAAGACGTAGGAACATGTACATGAGCTTCGCCTGATGGTGAGGGGACAGCTATTGCCACAACACGTGACCCTGAATGTGATATCAGAGTATAGATCATATACGTTAGTTATATTTACAAAGAAAAAAATATATATAAAGCAGTGGTTATTATTATGATTGATTTAAGCCTTAACGCAATGAGTCCCATGACCATGTCCATGAACGCGACCCCTCACAATATTAACAACCATATGATATAACCATAAAAACCATAGGGGAAAATATATATATATATATATATATATAAAAGAAGAAAGAAAAAAAGAAAAAAAGAAAGGAAGTAATAGTTAGTGAGGGTAATGTGGATGTGTTGCTAAAAAGCGAAATGGCATTGGCGTGAATAGTCGCTTTGCCAGCTGGTTACACCTATCAACCGCAACACTTACACCTGTCTCTTCTCTCTCTTTCTCCCTCATTCCATTTTCACCTAGTTCTAGAAAAAACCAAAGTTTAAATATACAGTATTTAGATACAAATAAAAGAAACATTTATTTTTAATTATAACAACAAAAAAAGTGATTTTGCATTTTAAAAAAGTATTTCTTGTGTGTCAAAATACTGATATATTTTGACCATACAAAAAATAGTTTCTAGTTTGAGTCATTTGACCATTTTCATTATCCAACTACATAAATTAATAATTATTTATGTGTCTGTTCTAGAATAGTAATAAAATTATTAATTTTGTTATGATTTGAATTCTGGTACAACAATGATTTTAATTATTTTTTATGTATTTTGAATATTCTTTTCACGTAACTGTATAAATTAATACTTCAAATTGGTTGGACTATAA
>JBBPBT010000152.1:6667183-6684662 GCA_037974875.1 Cicer bijugum | reverse complement strand
TAATATTTTAATATAAAAAATAATTAAAAAGACATAAAATAAATCAATAATACACAAAAAGATTTCAAAAACTAATAAAAGAAAATTAAATTGAAATTTTTTAATTTTAACAATAAAATTAATTTTTTCCATATATAATTGATAATAAAAAATAATACAAAATTTATAATCTTTAATTCAATTTTACTATTTTTTTTCCTTCTGATATTCATTCATATAAACTATAAATATTATTTTAAATGATTAATACATCTATGTATTAATAAATTATATATAAAGTTAATAGTGTATTAAATTTATTGATAATCTTTATAAGCCTTTTACTAAAAATATAATATTCAAATTTATTGTCTATATAAATATCGTACTTATAGCAAAAAGTTAAATTTATTATAAAAAAAATTATTTATTTTAATAAAATGAGAAAATTAATAAAAAGTACTATTGAATTTGAATTGTAGTAATTAGACAATACTAAATCCGGAAATATCGGAATGAATTAAAAAGGGACGCACTTATGTCATGAATCAGGTTTGATAGAAGCCGTTAATAAAAACCGCGGGCGTGTGAGAAAAACAAAAACAAGTGGATGGCATCACTGGTTATTTAACTAATCATACAAGGGTATATTAGGAAACAACAAAAATTACCCATAAAACAAAAACAAACAACGACTACAACAACAATAAAAAAAATCGGTACTAGAAGAATAAACAGCAAGAAGAAGAAGAAGTAGCGAAAAAACAATTCACAGATCGAGAATTCTAAACCGAATGAGCTTGGGTGAAGTTCTTCTCTGTCGTGTAGCGTGAATTATTTTTCTGTTTTTGTTTTCAGAAACCGATATTCGGTAGCGTTTTCCGAAACAAAAACAAAAGCTGTCTTATAGGGGAAGGTGAAACCAGAACAAACTAGTTTATTTTTCAATTGGGTTATCGTTATTATGTTAAAGTTTTGAAATTTTCCAAGATTCAGATTCTGGGTTGTTTTGCTATTTTGGAACAAGAGATGGAGTGTTGGAGTACGGTTGATGGAGTGGTTGGAGAGATAATGAGGATTCATAGATCTTTACCAGTAAGGCCAGGGATTGATGAAGTTGAAGCTGCAAAAAGTTTGATTGTGAATGTTGAGAAAGATGATGAAGCTAAGCTTGAATCTATAGCTAAACAAAGCAAAGGAAAGGATGTACCTGATGAGCTTTTCATGATTTTACAAGAGATGCAGAAGAATTTGGTGTATTTTCGAAGTATGGAACAGAGGAGAGAAGCTTTGAAACTTGTTGATCTTGAGAATGTTCATTCACTGTTTGATGAATTGATTCAGAGAGCTTCTGATTGTGTTTCTAATCCAAATGGTGCCACTACTACTTCTGGCTTTAGAAAAATTACTTATTCTAATGGTTCTGCTTCCACTGTTTCAACTAGTTTATCTAAGAATTTAGGTTCTGGTTCTGGTTCTATGGGTGGTTTTGATAAGCAGGTACCTTCAGCTACTGTTTCTTCCACCGTGCTTCATGTAGACAAAGAACCTTCTGCCAAGGGTTCTGAATTATTCACAAGAGATGATAGTTATGTGAGCAAGACCAAGGCCACATTCTACCCTAATGGGTATTCAATTGAAGCAAATATCACATCCAAACCCCAAATATTGGATTCATCATTAAAATCCACTACTACTGCAGGTAATCACTCATATATGCCACTCAACATTCAACGTTCAGTTATTCATATTGTTGTTTGTTTAGGTACAGCCATATTCAAGGTTTTAAATTGTGGTAGTAATGATAACGGTCGGTAGTGTCACTATTCTTGATATTGTTGAGAATTGTGGTGTCTGATGCTACCTCAATTGCAGTCGCATAGACATAAAAAACTTTGATTTTGTGGCCTAGATCACGGTCTCAAACCTTTTTTTTTAAGCCTTGCTGTATTAAATTGTAGGTAATATGTGCTGATGGTGTGTTATTTTGTAGGTCAAGATGGTGATAAGTTGAGTTTGATTAAACTTGCTAGCATAATTGAGGTTTCTGCGAAGAAAGGAACTCGCGATCTCAAGCTCCAGAACAAGTTAATGGACCAAGTTGATTGGCTACCTGATTCGATAGGAAAGTTATCTAGTTTGGTCACCCTTGATTTATCAGAGAATAGGATTGTTGCTTTACCTTCCACAATTGGAGGCCTTTCCTCACTGACCAAATTGGACTTGCATTCCAATAGGATCACAGAGGTTCCTGATTCTGTTGGAAATCTCCTAAGTCTTGTCTATCTAAATCTGAGGGGAAACCACTTAAAAACCTTACCTGCTTCTTTGAGCCGATTGTTATGCCTTGAGGAGCTTGATTTGAGTTCAAATCAAATTTCAGTGCTTCCTGACTTTATAGGGTCACTTGTTAACCTCAAAGTGTTCAATGTGGAAACAAATGATGTAGAAGAAATTCCACATTCTATTGGTAATTGTTCTTCCCTTAGGGAGCTTCATGCTGACTATAATAGGCTTAAAGCCCTGCCAGAAGCTTTAGGGAAGATTGAGAGTTTGGAGATTTTGTCCGTGCGGTACAATAACATCAAACAACTACCTACAACAATGTCATCTATGATAAACCTGAAGGAACTTGATGTGAGTTTCAATGAGCTTGAGTCCGTGCCTGAGAGCTTGTGTTTCGCCACCTCCCTTGTCAAGATGAACATAGGAAACAATTTTGCTGACATGAGATACTTACCAAGATCAATCGGGAACCTCGAAATGCTTGAGGAATTGGATATCAGTAATAATCAAATACGCATTCTTCCTGACTCGTTTAGGATGCTCACAAGACTACGCGTCTTGCGCGTGGAAGAAAATCCTCTTGAGGTTCCACCTAGAGAAATAGCTGAGAAAGGAGCACAAGTATGTTTTCGAATCTAGTTCTTTTGATGTTTTAATTTAATGAAGACTTTTATGATTTTTGAACCTCAATTTTATTGTGTTGGTTTATCTTAGGCTGTTGTGCAGTGCATGGCTGATCTTGTGGAGAAGAGGGAAAAGAAGGAAGCTAAACCACAGCCACCTAAGCAGAAAAAGAGTTGGGCTCAGATCTGCTTCTTTTCAAGGTCTAACAAAAGAAAGCGTGATGGAGTTGATTATGTGAAAGCTTGATTTCCATTAGTGACACACCTAAGCAACTGATTCCATTAGTAAGTTTGTGTTGTTTTACTGTTTCAATACATCAATAATGACTAAATTAATATTGGATATTACGTCTGAACTAGTTCTAGGCTTAGGATTCGTTTAAAAGAGCTTCTTTACAACTTAGGTCATGTTTGGATAAACAAACTTAATAAAGTGTTTATAGTATAGTCACATAAGTGCTTATGTATAAACTATAAACTATTTCTATAATAGCAGAAGTTAAAATAAAGTCAAACTGTTTTCATATAAGTTATAAGTTGTTTTCAGAAACTTTCCGAGAGAGTTTATGAAAATAAGTTAAAAATAGTTTATGAACATGTCATAAGTTGTTTCCATCAACTCTAAACAGATTCTCTTCAGAAGAGCTTGTTTTCAGCAAGCTCATCATGATAGCTTATAAAGTACTAGTAGCTTACAAGTTATATGAGAATAATTAATTCCATTACTTATTTTATTTTATTATAGAAATAGTTTATATAATAAACACTTATTCAATAAGTGGACAAGTGTATGCAACCTTAATCTAAATGTTGGTTGTTCTTATTAACCTAGGTTCACCACATGTGACATGGTTATATTTCTTTAGAGGGAATGATAACAGAGAAGGGAAGGCATGGCTGTTGATGTTCTCCATTTTCCTGTTTGGCAGATAGAGACAACAAAATATCTGAGTCTAAGGTCAATATTATTATAATATAATATGTGAAGATAAGGATGGTGAGAGAATGAATTGACAGAATTCCCTATGACTTGGCGGCACAAAATTGTAGATTTCTTGTTCTAGTATATTTTGTGATTTCTTTTTGAGCTTTCCATTCTATTTCATTTGGATTTCTGTTTAGGAACAAGTGTACACAATCCAACAGGAAAATAGAGATAATGAAGAGAAACTGAATGTGATTATGTACACTACACCATGTTTATGTCTGTATGTATAATTGAAATTTCCATTGTTAAGTGATTCAAAGTTAGTCATTTCATCTTACAAAAAGTTGAAATTTCCTTGACTTGAAATTGAATAGTGTATGAAAGGACTAGTAATAACATTGAAAAAGAGGTTACTGTAAATCATTGTCACAATCTTGATTAGCTAATTGCTTACCAAGGCATCTTGGTTGATTTAATCACGTGGGCAACTGGAGAACATTTTTTGACATGTTAATAATGATGTATCATAAAAAGTAGATGTATATAAACTTTTAAAAACAATTTTGTTTATATTTGTTTTTGGAGGGAGTAATTCTTAAATGGTTAAAAAGGTGATATAGTGTTGGGTCAATATATATAGGAGTATATTTAATAGCATTAACTGTTAAGTAAGAGATGGATAAAGGTTTGGAGTTTTGGTAGTTGTACAGAAGAAGCCTAGCTGGTGCCTGGTGGTGCAAACTATACTTCTTTTCTGGACTCTGTAATTAATGATTACCCTCTCATTTTGTTTTCTTCTGTAGACAGATTGACCCCACCCCTCTATAATACTCATTTCTTTTTATAATAATTGATTTATTTTATTATTTTATATATGTTAAAAAAATGTATAAAAATAAAATAACAATATATATATATATATATATATATATTTTTGTACCAAATTATGTGGAGTATGACTATTGTTATTAAGTTGTACTTTGTGTATTAAAATGTCTAATATCGATTTTTCATCTTCCAAAATAATATTATTAAAAAATATTTCAAACATAAATTGATAATATTAATTAAATATTTTTTTTAAATAATAAATGCATATGGTAATTCTCATTTTGAATGGTCCCTATATAAGAGATTGTTTATAGCTTACCATATCTTTAGATTTTATTAATTTTGTGAAAACATTGTTATTATTTTCTTAAATGTGCATTTATTTTATTTTATTAAGAGATTTTTTAAGTAAAATATTGTTATAAATAACAATAAATGTTGCATAATAAGATGTATTTTTTAGACATTTTTCTGATATTTTTATTATTTCTAAAAATGAAAATGAAGATAATTGTTTATTTTATCAATAAATAAAATTAACATAAAATTTAAAAAATAAAAATAGAATATTCTTTAAACTCTCATATTGAGATGACCTTAATAAAAAACAATTACACACTTTGGACACATCTTTATGATTAGTATAATTTTGAACAGAATTTGAGAAATATCAATTCATTTGTCAAAAATAGACTAATCACACGGAATAGTCTATTTCTTCCAAATATTTGCCGTAGTTGACTGTGACCCAAACTTTTAGAATGAAACTATTTGCCAATATGGCATTAGTTTGGCAAATTCAAGTTCTTTTCAATCTTCTCAAATATTGCCCAGCCTTTGAAAGTTACATCACACGTCATTAATTTATAATAATTGGAAACTACTAGTAATTCCTAAGCATCAATGATATCAAATAAGATACATATCACATATGCAATATTTTTAATTTTTAAATTCGATAATTAAGAATATCAAGTTAAATCTAAATGTCTATATGATATAGATAATCTACTATAATATATTAAAATAGAATTTTAAATTATTTATTTAATATATAATTATATTTTATGTTATATAATTTTATTTGTTTCACTTCACTTATTTATTTAGTTGTCATAATTAGAATCTTTTATTTTTTTATTTTTTATATAGTACACAGTTTTATTTTATTAAAAAAAAATCAACTATAAACAAACATTATTTTTTTATTATTTATTTATCATTTTTTAAATATGAATTTATTCTATAACCATTTTTAATATAAGTTTAAATATCTATATTTTTTTTTAACTAAGATTCAATAAGACACAATACCACAACCTCCAAATATATTTTTGTGGTATTTGATGAAATGTAACTTATGTTAATATTCATTTGAGTGACTGAGTTTGATATTTTTTTTCCACGGAGAATTAGTAGCCATTGAATATGTGTGTTTCATTTTATGCCTAATATTTAGTTACATAAGTTTTATGTTATGTTTCATTTACAATATCAATAATAAAAATAAATAAAAAATCTAATTTATTTAATTTATGTTGATGTCAATTATTGATGTTTCATTCAACAAATCATACATTTTATCTCTTTTAAGCCACTTCTTATTAAATCATTTTCCCTTCTTTTTCTAAACCACAAATTCTTGATAGTTTCTAATATCCATCATTTATAGTAGATTTATTGTTACAATGCATTTTTTTTAGCGCAATAATTAACGGGTCAATAATTGAAATTTACACAATTCTTGAAAAATTAAAGTTCCCACAATAATTAAGGAACAATGATAACAACACATTTGTCAACATGACAATTTAAAACGTCTAATCCATATTTGTAATTTTACATTCTTCAAATCAAATTTTAATAATTCCTTTTGCATTATAATTGTATCATGAGTGACATTGTATTTGTTGTTTTTTACTCATATAACTCAACAAAAAATACCAGACACAAGAGACATGTGAACGGGAGATGAACAGATGGATGTTATAAATTAGGTTTTAACCAAATGTTTTAGATTTTTCACAAATTTGTAAATTGTTATTTTATTATGACAAGTCAAGTTTACAAGGAACCAATTATCTTATTTTAAATGTCTCATTTGTCATTTCTTTTTGTCTCAAATGATTTATCATTTTACAATACCAATACAACATTAATTGCTTTTTTTCACTAATAAAACTATTTGAGTAAATGAAACATTTTATCATTGAAATCAAATCAACTAATCATTTTCTAAAGAATTGTACACCTCAAATGAGATATTTAAAATGAGACGAAGGAAACACTTATCTTGAAGAGTGATGTTGTTTTTCACACTAATACAACCAAAATAAAATTTCTATCGGATTTCATTCCAAAATTATTCTATTCTAAATGCACATATTTTTATAATCAAATTTAACTATTGTCTTTTTTAAGTTGTACTTATGTAATATATTTGTTTTAGTTCAAACTTTTTCTTTTAAGATACCATATTATCGTCGAAAGAAAAGGAATTACTACTATTAATTTAAATCATTCAATCATTTTTTATTTCTTTAGTTGTCTTGTGAATTTTATATATGCTAATATCACTTTTAATATTTTTTTATAAGTTATTCTTATATGATGTGACTAACACTTTACTGTCCAATTTATTTTCTATAATTTATACATCTAATTAACTATTACTATTTATAAATAAAACTGTGTAAAGTAAAATTATAAATATAACTATTATATTTAATTTGATATCTAAGTCATTTTATTTATACTACTAAGATATAAAGTTTGTTTAATAAAAATGTTGTTAATTCACGAAACAAAATAAAAAATAAGACTTATAAATAATTAATTTTATAAGAGACTTATAAATTATATTTCACACAATTTATAATGTTTACTGATTTTTTTAAAATAAATTTCAAGAAACCTGTTCAAGATGCGGATGAAATCTAATTAATAAATATTTCTTTCAGTATTTTATAAACCTTAAAATATAACTATGATTCAACATCTGAAATTCAACTAATTAATTTTTTTTATTTTAAAAAGTCATCGAACTAATCACACATGTGTCACATACATAATATATAAAATATCCAAATAACACAATTGATAATAACCAAATTAACAAGAATTAGGAATTGGATTTACATGAAGAACTAAAACTATCAATTTCTGAATTATCTAAAGAATGATCAAACCTCTAAGTTTATGAAAGGGTCCACAAAATCATCCAATAAAGGAGATGAATCCATCTACCAAGGAAAGTATACTATAAATCATTACCAAGAAGAAGAAGAAAAAAAGTATACTAAAAATCACCAAGACAGCTTTTTCCTAATTACCCTGGCAGCTAAGATAGAGGACTAATTCCTTTCCATCAACCAAAAATAAAATGTCAAACACACACACATACATGTGGGACACACCAAACCAATAACAATAGATTCACATCGTGCTTCTTATTCACTTAATTTGTCCAACTTGAGACACACATGTGATGCCGTTTCATAATTTTAGACACCTAAGTATTGATTTCAAACATGTTTAATTGCATGATAAGGAAAGGATCATACATGTTACATTTTATGATATGCTACTACGAATTCTCTACAAAATATATACTTTAGTTTTTTCTTTTTCTTTGGATAAGAAATAAGTATTGTATTAATAACATTTAATTTAATATATTCTTACTTTTTATTATTGGTACACTTATTATATTCTTTCTCTTCCTTGTCAAGATAATTAGATTATTCAATTATTAATATGTACACTATATCAAAATAGTAATTTTATTTTGCATTTATGGTAACAACGTATAAATAATTAAGAAGGATAATTTAGTAAAATAATTATTTTTTTCTTTTTATTTATATATAGTCATTTTTTAATATATATATATATATATATATATATGAAATGAGAAAAAGTGACATTTATCATGGGAAAAAAAGTAATTAACAAAAAATAGTTAATGTAAACTTTAAATTTAAAAACAAATAAATAAATAAAAACAAGACTTTCTTTAGAAATTGACAATAAAAAATACATGTGAGAGTATCAATATATTTAATTAATCAATAAAAGTGCATAACAATTATTTAATTCAAATTCAATGAGTTTAATGAATTGTTCCAATCCTAACACATTGCAGTTTGCACAATGCGCTGGCGAAACCAATAACCCAAATCAATTTTTTCAAACAGAAAAAATGATATTAAAAGAATTTTTATATTAAGGATAGTTGTTGGAAAGGTTTAAGCTAATGTGGCAGATCTTCAAAAGAAGATTTTTTGTGTAGGTATAATTAGGAAACATTAAAAGATCGAAAAGCTTGATGATAGGATAAGATTAGAGTTAGTTGAAAATTTGGCTTGCTTATGTGTTTTATTAAATTAAATAATTAGTTAAGTTAGCAACAAGTTGTGATCTGATTAGCTAGTAATTTCGTGGTGTTGTGCAGTAGGAATTTAGATGTTTATTGAATAATAACATTAAAAAATTGTTAAATAATATTACTTAATTTTGAAAACAACAAATAGAAAAACATATATTTAATATATATATATATATACTTAATTTTATTCTCTATAAAAATTGTACAGAGTAACAATTTTAAATATAGTTAAATTTAAAGAAATAAAACTATTGTTTGTAAATGATAACTCAATTGATAAATATTGATATTGCTAAGTAGGATATCTTGTTTCGAATTCAAATCTAAAATCTAGTTAATTATAATAAAATTTATAATCTCTTTTAAAATAAAAATAAATAAAACTCTTTTAAATTTAATGGTCCCCCACACAAAAACAATACATAGAAGTAAGTTACAAGTATCATATTAATATGAGTACAAAAAATAAAAGGTATCATGTTAATATGATATGGTTGCCAGGAGAGTATATGCAGATGCATAACTGTTATCAACACTTTGTCTCCCATTGGATCATATTATATTGTATTAATACTACTAAGATACACTAACTTAATTCACAATTTTGATGGTTTATTTCGATAGCTGTGAATGTTTATGTCTTTTTCTTTTATTGGAGTTATGGAATCAATATTTTTTAGCTACATTCCAAGCAACAAATTGCACGGTCTTTTGAGTACTCTGTAGCATCAAAACACACAGTTTGCTTGTTTGAATTTTTAGCTTTTAAGTAAATTTCAAGAATTTAAGTTAAAAGCACATAATAATAATTTTATTCAAGACATTATCATATATTAAATATGAGTATTTTTTGTTGTTGAACTTCTGCTAGATCTAATATCTGTTAAAAGCACAAATTAAATCACATAAAATATTTATTTTGTTTGTTATTTTTGTCTGCAACTCTTGTTTGTTTTTTCTTTCTATGCTACTCAGCTCTCACCATTCAGGTATGTGTCATTGTCATGAGGGTTGAGAGAGAGAGAGAGAGAGTTGGGTCCATGATCCTACCTTATGGCTACAATTTGGCAGAACATGATCATGAATTGGGAGTTAAAAAAGGACAGTTGATAAGCGGGGCCAACTAATGATAATAAAAAAAACATAGTTGATAATGACACAATACATGTCACATAGCTAATAGTGATTTTGCACCTTGAATAACAAACCAAATCACACTGAGCTTTTAAGAACATTTGGTGAATGGTGACAACACAATGTGTCCCCTCTTCAGATCTCTCTCCTCTCATTTATCAGCTTGTGAGACATGAGCTTGCTTGTTGCCTACAATTGAAAATAATGGTATCCTCTTTCATTCATTTACTTAGTGTATATTTCGGTTGAGTTGTGAGATTGAGAAAATTACAATGACACTACTATTTTGTTACAACTCAAAAGTGCAGTTTCTACTAAAATTGTGGTAATTCAGTATGATTCTTGCATTTTCATGTCACCGTGAAATCAAATATGCATTGTCGACATCGACAAACAAATTTAACTGTCCATAAATCAATTCTAGATTTTTTTTTTGTTTTTGCAAAGAAGAATGTTTCTGTCTACACTAGCTATTGAATTGTGAAATGTTATTTTCCTTTATTTTAGAAACAACCATCTCAACTAATATCAAAACATGGCTAATAACTTAAAACACCAACAAGATAATGTTAATATGTAGATAACAAAATTCAAGATAAGATAAAAATGAGTAGAGACATGGCCAAAACCAAAAATGGTAACTTGCCAGCACAAGCATTGCTAATAAGTCTTACAGTTTTTTGTTCTTTCTGTAACTCTTAGTATACTACAGCTAGTAGATGTTCAAAACACAGATGGTTTCATTCACAACTACAAAGAGTAATCTCTCAAGTCATATAGGACCACATGGATAGCGAAACTCTACCTCTAGAGTTTGACATTGATTCTTGCACTCTCAAGAATCAGACTTGAACTCGATACAACTAGTTAAGATCGAAGAGACTTGTATCATTTCATCCAAGTGTTTTTGAGTTTTCGGAACCATATTCTACCAGCTTAATGAAATGCTATTATGACAAATTTAAGAAGCCAAAAAATTGTGTCAGAAAAAAAAAAACTTCTGCACACTATTCCTGTGTATACAATAAAACTACTTGCAATCATACACAGTCAGCAAAAAACTGTGACTCAGAATTCTGTTTCTCTGAAGCTAGCCTGTCTTATCTCTTCCCAAGTCAGCTGCAACTTCACCACTAGTTGGCCTGCAAGGTTTCAAAAAATAAAAATCAGAAAGTAGAGTATATACCTTTAATGTTTAGATTAATTTGGCACGTTACGGCTAATTATGAGCTTTCCAAATCAAATAGAATATCAAAATACTACCAGACAGCATAAAACTTAGATAGATAAACCTAAAAAATCTTTATTACATTAAAAGAGAATTATGCAAACTTATCATCAGATAACATTCATTGTGATCAAACAATAACGGCGAGTATTATGGGATGCTTGCTGGAGTAGTTAAGTGGTTTGTTTCTTCCCCTTGATAGCTAGCTCTTAAGGAAGAGTTCCCCAAGTGCTTATATAATCACACAACTACAACCAAAACCTTTAGGCTAGCTAGTTGCAACACATATCAGGTGAAGTCAACATTCTCATTCACTCCCCACATTGTCATAAAGGCAGTTCAAGGTCTTATTACAGCCAAAGATCATAGCACGTAGTTACAAAATTATGTATTCTAATTATTAGAAAAGAAAATCCAAAGTGGAAGCTAGTATCGTATTTTGTTTTGCATTTAAATTTTGGCATTTATATACTGGAGTCCAAAGATTAAGGTAACTTATTTCTGAAGCTAAGCCTTATGCAAATCACTTCATCGTTTTTTAAAAAATAGCATGTCTTTGTGATGAAGTCATGAACCAATGAAATAAAACACTGTTAATTTAAGTGATAAAAATACAGTAAGTCAAATGCACATGTTAATTACCATATGGTTCCTGATAGAGTAAGAAAGAGACCTTTTCCATTTTGACAGCTAAAAATTACCATATGAATATGATTAGCTCCCAGACTCCCCTGCCCCCAAGGCAGCCTAATATATACTTTGGATTATGATAAATATAGTTTAATATGCTTGATGTTATGACTTGATACAAAAAGACTAAACATTAACCATTATATATTCTTCTTAGAACTTGAGTTAGCTCTAACTTATCCAGTGAAACCAGTTTGTAAAGTGAGAGATGTTTTTCACTAATAAAAACATTTTCAAGTCATATCACATATAATATGGGACTCTCAATATACACCCTTCAAGTCTAGGACTGAACATCTCGAGCGTGACTCGGATGACCCAATAACATATGTCACAACAGATCTAGATAGACTCCGATACTGTCTTAGAAATTTAGGTTGGATCTTCTAATTCATCCCCACAAAATCGACTTGTAATCTCACATAAATAATTTTCAGGACATGTCACATTCATTGTGGGACTCTCAACAATCCTGATACAAGACCCCAAATCCTAATTAAATAAGGATAGAAACTGTATAAGAACAAAGAAATATGAATTAAAGGATAATCTAAGATGCTATAAGATTAGAAACTAATCAATCATATAAGATAGATTGAGATACACTATGATAATATCAAGATACTTTAAGCAATTTCACATCTTCCAACAATACCCCTAAAGTTAAACCTTACTAGGTTTTAAGCTTGTTATAAATGTACTCTTGGAAAGTGACAAATAACCAAATAATATAATTTGATTTTGAAAATTAGTTGAGCCAAATTGCATAGGGAACAAGAGAGACCAAACTGCAGCTACGACAGATGCAGCTATAACTGAAACATCTGTGCCAAACCACAACTAAGATTAAAAAAATGGTGTCAAAATGGCATAGACAAAAAATACCAATGCTAAACTGCAACTGAGTCAATACCAATGTCAAACTGCAACTGGAAGATTCTTAAAAAGCAGCAAAGATGAGATGACAAATGATATATTATCAACACGCTGTAAAGATCACACAATGGAGGATAACTTCAAAACACGTCACGAGGATGACATAACGGAAGAGAACTCAAAACAAGAACAAAGAGAAAACTTGAGACATAAAAAAAGTTATAATGTAGACACGGTCAACAAGAAGAATAGTGTTTTTAAATTTTAGTAGTTTCAGACTTTGGGGAACTCAATAGCGGAATAGTGACAGGACAAATTGCAGCGGGTGATATTGCATTGATATTATCTTGAAGTCAAAGGTTTTTGGATAAAGAGGGGGGAAAACAATAAGAAACTTGTAATATGAATGTGGTTTAATATGATTGATGATAATGATTTGATATAAAAAACTAAACACTAGCCCTTACTTTTAATACAAGACTTAAATCCTAAATAAATAAAGAAACAAGTCATGATAATGTCTAAGAAATATGAAAAATTATCTTAAGAGATAAAATATGCTCTACTATAAATTTATAATATCAAGATACTACAATACTTTTTCATATCATCTAGCTCTACTCAAATTGTGATTTACGTGTAAGATCGCATGATTTTACGATCTCTGAAGCCTTTGCAATTTGGTAGGATCATAGTGCTTATACGTAGGATCAGTGGACGACTTACTGCAAGATCAGTAAGAGTGTAGTGCTCGACCAACAATCATTTTTGTGGGTCGAGTTCTGCAACCTGGTTGCAAGAAAACCTATTTTTCTTCTCTCTCTCTTTAAGTTTGCTAAGTGTTTGAAAGGTTTTTTCTTATTTATGCTTTATTAAGCCTGTTTTTTTCTTGGATTTTTGAATCACGGAGGAGGAAGACTATGCAGGGGAAGCAGGTTTCTTCTTGGATTATGGTCACATTTAACAGTAAACCGAATATATTACAGCTATATGTGATCAATGGTTAATAATGAGTTTAATACACTCGTGTAATTTGATACCTCCTTTATTTATATATATATATATATATATATAGAGAGAGAGAGAGAGAGATGAATTTTATCAATTTTGTAGAATGTTTCGATCCCACAATTTACAATCTCCACCCCCCTTTTGGATCCAATGTAAAATCTCAATTTTTACTACCTTGCCTCTAAAATTAAGGTTCTCATTCAAACAAAAAAATCAACATCTTAAATCCAGAGATTCCAGACTTCATGCACAGAAATTTATTATAGTTATTGCAGACTAAATTTCATTAAATCATTAATTGTGTATATCTTTCTTTAATTTTCTGTCTTCCTTTGTTTTTGTCCAGAGATAAATAATAATTAAACAAAACAGCAGAATACTACAGAACATACTATAAAAGAATAAATATTACTTAAGAGTTAAGGAAGTAATGCACTTACAGTCCAAATAAAACTTTGATAGTGTCATAGAAAAACCATTGCAAAGTTATTGATGGACCAACTAGCAACATTCTAATAGGAAGGCTCCTGGTAAATAGATTGGCTAGACCAATTTTTCTGATAGCCTGCCATAAAATAAGTGGAACACATTTAGTACAACACCTTCAATCTCGGAAGGAAGTATCGTAAACCAAATGTGAAGAAGCAAATACCAGAGCTAGAGTATCGGCCTTTCTGTTATAAAGAGAAGCTACTATATTGTCAGCAGGATTAGAAATAAAGCTACCAACAGATCCAGCAGTATATCCGGCTAAACATGTCACACCAAGTTGTTGAGCTTTTGAACATTCCTCCTTTTTTCTTTTGACAACATTACTATACAAGAAATCAACCGTATGCTCGAACGTTGAGAACATAACCATGGAAACTGTCCAACAACAAAAAAACAGGATACTTAATATCCAGTTCGGTGATGAATAGCTGCAAGAGTTATAGACTTAAGTATTACAAGAAAATATTCCCAATGTATGTTGTTATTTAATCATCGCAAGAACAGTTACAAAAAATAATTGCAACATAATCAAGAAGAATAAACCAATTGCTCAGAATGCTTGGCTTTAAAGAAGTCTATTGTTATTTTATAATAATTCAACATCTATTTAACTATTATTACAAGAACCTAGTCACAGGAAACATAATAGTAATTTACAACATAATCCAAAAGAATAAACTGAATACTTAGCATGCTTAGCTTAAAATAATTAATGTTTATATTAACATTCAAAATCTTTTGTTATTTTATTGATCAACAGGCAACTAATGCCTATAACCTAATCAATCAAATAGATACTTGGACCTCAGCATGTGAATACTTATATAATGATTCGGCCAAAAAAAAAATCCAGACATTAAATAGACCAGGAATGATAAAGAAACAGAAACATATACCAAAGAGGAAAATAAGACCTAAAACTTGGTCATTTTTTAGCATACAATTATATGGTGGAAGATCTCACTAGATAGAATGGCAGCCAGCATAAAGATGTGACAATAGTGTTCATGTTTACAGCCCTAACTAGTGCAAGATTAAATAAAGTTTCAAGAGATTATGAATTTACATGGAAGATTTCGACCCAAAAGTGGAACAAGTCCACGGTAGAATCTGCAAGCAGTACATAAAATAGAAGATAAATAATCAAAATCATCTCCTAAAGACAGATAGATGCATATCAAGTAAGAAACTAATGTATGGAACCTTTCTTTACCCTCGTGCGCCTTCTGTTGCATATAACTTTGGAAAGCCATCAATCAAGCCCTTAGCAAAATTAGGTTGTGCTTGTACCCTGACTTTAACAGCTTCAAATGGACATAGAGCTAAATTGGCAAACACTTCAGCAGACGCACTACTAAGAAAGAACACAAGACTCCTGTTCTGATCTACCAATACATTTGAGTAAACCCCCTTGAAATATTCATAGAGACCGAATCTGCATCCTCCTTGAGCACCATAGCCAAAGAACTTGCCTGTCCAACCTCTCCAAAGGACAGAAGGCCCTTGTTCCCTTAATAAGGTAGTAAAGCAAGTGGAAATACTGTAATACTTAATAGGGTATACCTACATGTAACAACATCACTTCCCCCATTAACTATGATCAAACCAACAACATGATCAATTCTAAGCATTAGGGTGAAAAATCATTCTCATAAAGGTTAGCCAAAAATATTCAATTTTTCCACATTTTTTTGTTCATTAGTGTGAAAAGTCATTCTCAAACATAAAAGGTACCCCAAAATATATGTTTTTTCACATATTTTGTTACTAAACATTAGGGTGCAAGATCATTCTAATTCATAAAAAGGGTAGCCAAAAATATTCCATTTTTCCACTTTTTTTTGTTCATTAGTGTGAAAAATCATTCTCAAACATAAAGGGCACCCCAAAAAAAATCCATTTTTCTACATATCTTGTTACTAAACATTAGGGTGCAAAATCATCCTCATACATAAAAGGGCACCTAAAAAAATTTAACTTTTTCCACTTCCCCATTTCCAACACCTAATAATCAAACACAGTTTATAAAACAAAGAATTTAATGAAAGATGAAATTGAAAAGCACCTGCATATTAACTTTCAAAACATCAAGAGGAGTGGTAGCAAGGTGAGTGGTACCAGCACTTAGCATTCCACCAATAGCACAAAGGGCATAATACCTTGGCGTTAATTCCTCACAGAGTCTTCCTTCCACGGCCGCCATGACAGAAAAATGAAACTTGTTTGTTAAGTGTAAAAGTCACATTCACATTCCAGTTAGGTCCATTTATTCGTTCACTAAACTATCAACTCACGTGTTTAGATTGAGGAAAAAAGGTGAATTTTGATCCTTTGTGGTTTTTGTAGGAACAGAAAGGAACAAAATTAGAGGTTGTAAGAGTGACACAAGTATAGTTGAATCTGATTCTCGTTAATCTTAATAGTCAAACAATGCCCCCATATTGCTGGAACTTCTCAGGCCTTTCGAAAATTGCTTCTTCGTAAAATATTTTTTTTTTTCTAAATAAAAAACAACTGTTTTTGTATTATTATCATTTTTTAATGACTCAAAAAATATATTTAACAAAATTTTGGCTGGAATTTTTTATTAAAAAGAAAGCAAAAAATATATATAATATAAATAACTAGTTATGAATGGTACAAAACAAGCTAAAGTTCTCTCCAAAATAAAATATATAGGTTTTTTGAATGAAAGTATAACAAAAATTAACACTTTACCTCTTATTTAATAATAGTATCTTTAAAATATACAGTTTAATTTAACTATTTTTATTTTTAATATCTAATTTATTGATTATAGAGATTATTTTTAATACTTTTATTGTAATCCATTTAAGAGGATTCGAAGAAGTACTTCGTATGTTAATTTGGCGGCATGGTAATGTTTTTTTTTTTTTAAAATGAAAATCTATTTAATTGTTAATTCATATGAAATTGTATTGTAACCAAAAAAATATGACATTGTATCAATTATTTATTTATTTTGAATTTTATATCATTATTAAATTAAAAAA
>JBBPBT010000152.1:6652564-6667173 GCA_037974875.1 Cicer bijugum | reverse complement strand
GGTAGCATATATATGTATATGATTTTGTTTTTTACTCATGTGTATGTACTTGTTACATTATAATTTTGGACAGAACGATGGATTAGTTTTCTTCCTTTAGTATCATAATTCATAAACAATCCAATAATATCTGATATTAAATAATCAAATATATATATTTTATCCACATTATTTTAAAAATAAAGCATCTTAAATAGAGTTTTGTAGAGATGACTGTATGTATATATTCTTACCTTTTAAATTTATGATCATACTATTATTTGAACCACAATTTAAAGTATATATTAATGATACAAATTAATTTTTTCTATACCAAAAAAAAAAAGAAGAGTTTTAAACAATAATTTAATATATACCCTACATAGCAATTAATTAAAAAAACCAGTAATCACTGACGTGGGGAATGTGATCGTGGTGGTGCCTTCAAAGTCATAGAAAAAGCAAAGATATTTTCATAATTAAAAAAAAAAAAAATACATCATTTTCACGTGTTAGTCATGAATTGAAAAATCGCAATAATAAATGTGAGCTGGCATAATTATTTTGACTTCACATTAATTAGTTGATACTAATATTATTAATTTATTATTATTATTATTATATTAATTTCATTGACAATAATAATAATAATTGAGAAACAAGTTGAATGAAAATCTAGTACAGCTAAGTTACCTTAGATGGATAAATATGTTTTTTATTTTTATTTTTTTTATTTGGTGATGAGAATGCAACAAACAAGAAACCTTATAACACGGATTCAAAAAATATCATAAACACTCCAACGTTTGTTTGCATTGCAGTGTGCTATGTTTCAAAAATGCTATTTATCTTTCAACTTTACCAAATAGTTTCAAACCTTTCATTTTAATTGCAGCATTTCATTGTGTCTTTGGATTTTAAATAAAAAAAAAATGATGGAGGTTGTGATTGTTGCAATTGCTGCTACAATTGGGAATCTACTTATTGGTTGGGATAGTTCAACCATTGCAGGTTTTTATTTATTTGTTTATTTATTTGTTTATTTATTTATCCTTTGTCATCTTCTTATGTAGTTTAGTAGTATCTATTCTGTTTACTGTTTCTTCAATTAAAAATGTGTTTTTTTTGTACTTATTTTAAAAATTTAAGGTCATGTTTGGAACTTTGGATATAGATTTTGGTCAATTATTTATATACTTATGCTTACCCTAATTCTGAAATGTTTATTGGAAAAATAGAATAATTGGGTATTTTGGAAGAGATGTGTTGGATCTTATTTGAGTGTAATTATGTTTTTGGTTGATTAACAGTTTCTGGCAAATATACAAATTTTTTGTTGATTTTGGAATCTGTCTGTGTAATATGTTGAATATTTGATTTGATTTTTAGTTCTTTGATATGTGCTACATAAGGACCAAAATGAATATTCCGCATATGTTACAAGGACTAATGCGAACATGAACAAATTTTATAGATACTGAAACAAATTAACAAGCATCAAAAGTACAATAGGGTATATTTGCCATGATCAAAGACAATTTTTTGATAGAGATTAGAACCAAAAAGTAGTATATTTGCAGGGAGAAAGAACATATTTAAACCATCTTGTTATTACTAGAATTGAATAAATATGTAACATGTTTGGCTCTTATGCAGGGGGTATGACCTACATCAAACAAGAATTTGATTTGGAAAAGGATCCAACACTTGAAGGACTAATTGTGTCAATGTCTTTTATAACTGGAACTGTGGTGACCATATTTTCTGGGACAGTCTCTGATTTGGTTGGAAGACGTCCTTTGTTGATAACATCTTCTGTTATGTATTTCATTAGTGGTTTGGTAATGTTGATGGCTCCTAATGTTACTATTGTTCTGTTGTCGAGGATAATCAGTGGTGTCGCCATTGCTCTCGCTGTTACTCTTAATCCTCTTTATATATCTGAGATAGCACCGGCTGATATAAGAGGCCAATTGAACACTCTTACTCAGTTTGCTTGTTCTGGTGGAATGTTTTTGGCTTACATTCTGGTTTTCTCAATGTCGTTGTTGCAGTCGCCTAGTTGGAGAGTTATGCTTAGTATTATTTCTATTCCTTCTGTTGCTTATTTTTTGCTGACCGTGTTTTATCTCCCGGAGTCTCCTCGGTGGCTTGTAAGCAAAGGTCGAATGCTCGAGGCTGAGAAAGTTTTGCAAAGACTTCGCTGTGTTGATGATGTCTCAGGTTACACTTAATTTGCCGTTGCCTTTTATTATTAACTTTAAATTTTCTGCATCATTATATTTCAACTGATTGGCCTGGGGTTTGGCTGTTGACTTGTTTTCTGATTGAGTTGACTTATTTGAGCTTATCTATTGACATAAACACTTGTGTGAGACTATTTGAGAGAGCTTGTGAAATCAACTTGTAGTTTATATGAAAACTGTTTGATTTTATTTGATCTTTTGATATAGAAAGAACTTATACAGAAGCACATATATGATAAAAGTTTATGTTATAAGCACTTAATTAAGTTGTTTATCCAAACACGACCATGATTTATATAGAATATTATGCCGTAGTTTTTTCCATGTAGCCGACCTCACTAGAATAAGGCTTGGTTGTTGTAATGTTATTCAACTGATAGTCAGTTATCATTGATTTATAGGGGAGTTGGCTTTGCTCGCGGAGGGTCTCAGTCCCGGGGGCGAAGACATAACCATAGAAGAATATGTAGTTGCACCAGCTACTGAGATCCTTGTTAACCAAGAAGCAGGGAAAGATTATATAAAACTATATGGACCTAATGAGGGAGTTACAATGGTTGCTCAACCTACAAACGGACAAGGTAGCATGCTATCACGCAGTATGTTGTCTCAGCATGGAAGCTTCGCATCTCAGGCAGCTGCTAATCTCAAGGATCCTATTGTCAACCTATTTGGAAGTTTGCACGAGAGTACTCTCATCGATAGTGGTGGTTCGCGCAGCATGTTGATAAACAATGCCAATAGTATCTTTAGCACAGGGGATCCAGAGGCTAGCCCCTTCGGTACGAGTGATAACCTGCGTGCTCCGCTTATTTCATTTCATGGTGGTGCTGATAATAGGGCTTATGGATCTAAGGACATGTTAGGTATGAGGAGCAATAGCAGCCTGAGAAGTTATAGTAGTTTGGTTCATGGGAATGCCGTTGAAACGCCTAGAAATACAAACATCGGTGGAGGTTGGCAATTGGTTTACAAATCAACTGATGATGCCTTGGGTGGGAAAGGAGAAGGACTCCAAAGGGTTTATTTGCATGCAGATCCTACCACAGTGTCTCAGTCTCCACATGTTTCGTTTGCTTCAACTTCTGGTTATGACATACCGATAGATGGCGGTGAAGCTTTTCAGGCCGCTGGTATAGTCAGCCGGTCAATCCTCGGAACTAATGATGTGTTGAGTTTGCCGACTGCTAAAGGTCCAAATTGGAGAGCTCTTCTAGAACCGGGAGTCAAGCGTGCATTAATAGTTGGAATTGGACTTCAAATTCTTCAACAGGTACAATTTGGTTCCATTGTGTTAGTATATTACATTACATCATTTGAATCTTCAACAGGTACACATACATATACACTAACTTCTTTGAATCTGATTCTGAAAATATAATACACATTGCAGGCTGCTGGCATAAATGGATTTCTATACTATGCTCCCCAAATTCTTGAGCAAGCAGGAGTAGGTGCTCTACTATCAAATTTGGGACTCAGTTCAATATCTGCTTCTTTTCTTGTAAACATCATTACAACGTTCTGTATGCTTCCTTGTATAGCTATTGCCATAAGGCTCATGGATGTTGCTGGCAGGAGGTATGTTTAAACTATGACTCAGCATTAATTATAACAGAAATCAATTTCAACGCTATCAAATTTTACCGGGACTAAAACAAAACAACAATGATCAAACCAAAAAATGATATATTTGCAAACACTAAAAACAAAGAAGTTCTTTTACAGAGATTCAAACCAAAAAATGATATATTTTACGAAGACTAAAAATATATTTAAACCTTACATATTTGTCTTTCTATTTCATGTATGCAGCTAGCTTTATATGTATTATTACTAACATTACAATTACTACAATTGATCAATTTTCTCATGGCAGATCAATCATGCTGTACACAATACCCATTTTGATTGTGTGTCTCCTGGTACTAGTACTCAAGCAGTTTTTCCAATTCAGTTCTGTTCTAAATGCAGCAATTTCAGCTATCAGTGTTGTGGTCTACGAAAGCGTCTTCTGCATGGGTCTCGGCGTTATTCCCAACATCATATGTGCAGAAATCTTCCCAACTAGTGTTCGCGGAATCTGCATTTCCCTTACATCGCTTACGTATTGGGTTTGTACCTTGGCTGTGACTTTGACATTCCCTTATTTGCTTCAACTTCTTGGTCTTAGCGGCGTCTTCACTTTATTTGTTGGTGGCTGCATCATTTCATGGATATTTGTCTACTTGAAAGTTCCTGAAACAAAGGGTATGCCTTTGGAAGTCATTATTGAGTTTTTCGCTATTGGTGCAAAACCTGGTACTGATCCTGCAGAAATTGGAATGAAAGACTAATCGTAATGATACAAATACAAATACAATCATTATCATCATCATCGTCGTCATCATCATCATCATCATCAGAAGCAACAACAGCGCGAATCATTTATTAAATAAAATTATCAATTGATTTTGATTCCTCTGAAAGGGAGTTTGAGAGGATTTTGGTGGAAGGTTGAAATTTTTTATCTAGTGTTTGAACACATATCAATAACTAGTTTAATTTTTTGAGCATTTAAGAGAAGTTAATGTATTTTAGTAATTTATTTGCATCATACTACCTATAATGTTTTAGAGTAGTCCTTTTAGAATCTTATTGCTATTCATTCCTTGAGATTTGATTTTTGCTATCCTTTTATAATCTTATTTATAACTGATTCAATAGCTCTATGTGATAACTCGTGCTCTTTGGGTTGGACAATGTTTTGAATGGATCTAAATCCGAATATATACGGTTTGGGTAACGGGTATTGCATATTATACTCGTGTGCCTGTGTACTTGAATCGATAATCTCCTTGTTATATGTTTTTTAATAAAATATGAAATCGTGTAGTGTGTATAAGTTTTCTCTGTATAAAAATCTTTTGAGGTTTTGGGTAAAGATAGAAATTAAATATTATACTAGTATATATAGTTAAAGTTAAAGACAAAATTATAAATTAGGATTATAAAAATCACACTTTAATCTAATGTTTTTAAGACATGATTATTTTGTGTTGTAATCAATCCAACCCAAACCATGTACTTTTTATCGGTTTGAATCATCATTCAATTAAAACCAAACCAAACTGGCCCACAAACACCCCTATTTGTAGATATTTTGGTGGGTTTGGGCTCAAATCCCTAAACCCATTACATGGCCTATTTCTGTCCAAATACTGGATCGGGTCGGCATTTTGTATGCACATGGATTGGGCGGTTCAAGTTTTGAGGCCCAAACATCTATTCTGGCACTTTTGTTTGTTTTTTGAGCGACAATTTCACGAGCCTAAATTGCAAGATTATAAATACTTACACTACTAAAATTGAAATTTATTGTTTTAGATTTGTATTGGATTATGTTTATGTTGTCTTTCAATTCTTTAAATTGGGATTTTTTTTTTAGATTTTATAAAATAATAGAAAATTTGACTCTCAACCTCCAAGTTCGTCCTTCCTAACATTTCTAAAAAACGAAAGTTTTAGAAAACTCTCCTACTATGGCATATTTTTGGGCCCAAAAGAGGTTTTTGGTACATTACCCAATCATGAAATAGACAGAAAAAATGTTACTTAGAATTAGGTGAAGGTTCATTCTTATTTTGTTTCTCCACCTCCAAAAAATTGTCTTTCATTTAATGTCAATTTTTTCAAATTAAACTCTACTTTTTTATGAAATTAAATGAGATGAGTGATAATTTAGGTAATAGAGTTGAATTTTTAAAATGAGATTAAGAAGATTAAATGCATGACAAACTAAATACCTTAAATACTGTACATTCAAGTATTTAATTTTGTTTTTAATTTATTACAAAGTAATATATACTTTTTTTTTAATTATCTTTATTTTAATTAAAAAAATTAAAAATTAATTAAAATATTATTTGATGTCATTTTTCATTTATCAATTTGTTCAACTATTAATTTATTTAACACTTCAAATTCAATATACAAACTTATTCACCATCAATTATTTCTTTTATGTCATATATTGCTATTAACATATGTTTTCTCGGTTTCTTATTAATTTGTCTCTAGAGATTATGGCTATGACTAATTATCTAGTATTGAGGATATTTCCCTCTAAATTTTAAATAATTTACAATTTTTCAAAAATAATAATTGTACGTTACAAAAACTTTACGCTATTGTTTAAAAAGAAATATTTATTTGAATGGATATAGAAGTCAAAATTATAAATTTAGTAGTTTAAGTCAATAATATCCCATATATATATATATATATTACATTTTAAAAATTTATGTTTTTGTTTTTATATATTATTATAGTATTTATTATGTTAGTTAAAAAAATTGTACCCGTCCAGGTACTGGATCTTTATTGAACGTAGTGACACTAAGAGGAAATAAATATGATGTAAGGTGTTAACTTTACGAGATACAATTAGAAATGTAAAGACAAGTGATGATGGATGTCATTTTTTGTAGGAACGTGCTTTTATATTAGCATCACATGGAAGTGGATATCTATATGGGCACCCTCTATTTAAGGACCACGGTTTCTCTTTTGTGCTTGCATCTGTTCTGTCTCATTCTTGGTTGCTCCATAAAATTTAAGCATGATTCAAGATCAATTTCTTTTGTCCTGTCATAATAGATCATATCTTGTGGGGCAGAACATATATTTTCTATATAAGTTATGTTAAAATTGTTAAAATTTTTGGAGTCATATCTAATATTTAAATGTGTTAGGGCGATTATGTGAATTAGTTAAATTAAAGTGATCTATTCCATATAAAATTTATGCTTAATGATATAATTGATCATGAAAAATATTGTGTAGATATCTTAATTATAGTAGAATTTACTATTTCTTATAAGATAAAAAAATAAATAGAACTAATGAAAATTGAAAGAGAACCTAATAACAATGTTATTAATTTCACTTAAAGAATTTGTGATTAAAAGATCGTTATATTATAATTTATAACTTAAAACTCTATTTTCATCAAGATATATTTATGGATTTTTCATATATGTTTTCACATTTATCATTTTAAATTGACATGAAATTATAGTAAATAGTTTTCTTTTATAAACATGTTACTTGTTAATGTTTATAATTTGGTTTATATGGATCATTCAAAATTAAAAACATGTCAATAGAAATAAGTAACTCATTTAATTATTTGTCTAACAATTTAAATAAGTTATGGACACTTTAAAAGGTAGATGTGATTTTTTTATAGACACTTTAAAAAGTAGATATGATTTTTTATTTTGTGACGGCTACATATGTCTTAAGCAAAAGTTAAAAAAAAAATTAATTCTTTAAGATAATTGATGATATTTATATAACGAGTAGATTTTAGGTAATAAATACTCTTTTATGTACACGAATTTAATATTCAATCCTTATTAAATATTAAAGAGACTCAACTCAATTATTTGTTAACTACAAGTATTAGGTTTCTATAAAATAGACACATGAAAAATTAAAAAATAGGCATACTCAATATAGTTATTGGATCATTACTGATAGGTATGGTGGTTTCCATGTTTTGATTTGTAGTTTTCAGTTTATTGAATGAATTAGTAGTGTAAGCATTTCTAATCTTGCAAGTTTATTGTTTGAAAGATTACATCAAGCCACAATTTTACTTTATGAAGTAGGAAAAAAGTTACCTATAATGTTTAATCGCTTTATGCCTCCTTGTATTTGTTAATATGCAACTCTCACTTTTACCTTAGACGTAGTAAAATGGCAATACCATGATGCTATAATGAATTTAGGTATTGGTGATGTTAAAAAGGATATAAGATAGTTTGAAATTGAAATTGAAATTGAAATTGAAATTAATACCACTTTTTTGGACAGTTGCTAGGGGAGGTGTAGGTAGCATAAGCATGCAACTCAAGTAAACAAGTTGCCCGCGGATATGTCATGTTTTGATAAGTCATAGAAGGTTTGGGAAAAGTGGGTAAAAAAAAAAGTAGGCAAATAGCAAGTTATTTATGAGTCATCTCATCTCAACATGATTAAAAAGAAACAAAAAGTGAGAGTGAGGTGTAATTAAGAGTGACAACTAGATGTAATTAATAATCTCTAGCAAAATTAGTGCTCTCAAATCATGAATCTTGAAGATTAAAGAGAAAAAAATATCGGCTAAGTACTTATCCAAGTTTTAACTTTCAACTTTACTTTTTATATGTTCACACTAATAAGAGCACAAATGATGAAATTCTTGTAGCTACCAACCCTATTCAAAAAAGATACAAAAATATTAGAAGAAATATGTCCTACCTTAAAAAAAAAAAGTTCATACTTGTAAAAAAGATATTGAAGATGCCATCAATTAGCAGCTTATAATATATTATAGTAACTCAAAAAAAATTGAGAGATTTTGAGTAGATGTGAATTGGGATATATAGGACCATATGGGCAAAGGGCATCTTAACCTTTATTGTCTTTTAGCCTCATGAATAAAATAAAACACATGCACTACCTTTATGTCTACTTTTTTGTCTTATCTTCTCTTTAAATTTGATTTGATTTTGATTTTATGGTCCATCGAAATATTTCCTTTTTGCTAAAGATACTTGTTTAAAATTGAAGTCGAGTTTGTAAAAGATCTACTCAAAGTGGAAAAATCAAGCTTGATGTACAAGGTAGAAGAAGGTTGCGTGTTGGTCATACCATCTATGTATAGTAAGTAAGCAATTGACAACAATGTTTTCATTAAATGCTATTTTTTATTTAACACTCACACTGTTGAACTTAGAATTAAAAAATTAGTACAATTTAATATTTTATTTTTAATGTAAAGTAATTTAATATAAAATTTTAAAAAAAATGATTTTAATATAAAAAAATGTATGATTGAATAAGATTCCCATAAAAGAAGGGAACATGTAAGAAAACAAAAAAGAAAGACACACAGGAAGTTAGAAAACAACTGCGGTGGCTGTTTGTATAAATGCTGGCTGGTTAAGGTTAGGTTAAATGTTGGCTGGTTAAGGTTAGGTTGGTTACTTCACACGCAACCTTTCCTTTTCATTATACTATTCACTAACCATGTCATTACTAATAAGATAAGACGTTATTGTCTTTAATTAATGTCCGTGACATGATATATATCGATAATTGGAATACTATATGTCAAATAATTTATCAATATCTTTTTAATTTTAACATAGTTTTAATTTCTTTATATATATATACTAAGTGTTAGCTATTTTTGTCTACTTTTTAGAGTGTTTTTTTTATGATGTATTATATATATTCATATATAATTATACTTCATCATGTAATATTATCGATTTAATCTATAAATTGTGGATTTAAGAAAAATAAATTTATAATTCATGAATAAATATAAATACAAGCAACATTTATCATTAAAACTCAAGTCAGAGGTTAAAAAACGAGTTAATAGTTTATAAACTATAAACTTTGTTCAGTAACAATCAATTTATGAACTTATAGTTTATAATATTTTTTTATAAATTATTTTAAATAGTTTGTAATTATTATTTTTTCTTTAATTTTATATTTATTACTGTAACTAAAATTCTTTTTTACTCTTTATAATTGATTTATTATAATTAAAAAAAATAAAAATTAAAGATAATTTTAATAAATAATAATTTAAAGTAAATAATTTATTTCTTATAATTTAAATTTTAAAATAATTAATATTTTAAAGTAAATAGTTTATTTATTTTATTTTATTTTAATATAAATAAATAAGTGAATAATATATTAAATCCATAAATTTTAAATCAATAAATAACTAAATTTTAAATTATTACTTTTAAAATATTTTAAATATTAATTAATTTTTGTTTTTTCATAATATCATTTTACATTTGAAATTAGTTGAACTATTAAGTGTACTAAACACTTCAATTAATTTAACAACTATCAACTATAAACTATCCACTATAAATTAATTTTACTAAACATAGTCTAAGATATTAAAAATAAAGAAGACCATTAAAAAAATCTTAATATTCAAATCCATATTTAAATCATGTTTAACTAAAAAAATCAACAATTTGATTCGACTCACAAAAACACACCAAGATTATAGCATGTCAATGGTGAATTTGAGAAGGATCACCCCCCATCCCAAAGGAAATTAGGCTACAAGATTAAAACTAGTAAAAAAATTAGCATCATTAGTTAACCTCTAAGCTACACAAACATCTCTTTTGTTTGGATTGGGAGGAATAAGCCAGAATATTAGTGTGAATAAGGCTTGGTAAACGTTACTGCAACTTTGTAACAACCAATTATCCAAATGATCAATATAATTGGACACACTTTTAGTCCTTTCGAAAGGAAGCAGAGGGGCTAAAATTAAAGGGGCAATGAAAGGCACAATGAATGAGCTTTGAATTGCGACTATGTTTAAGCAGTGGTGGAGCTTGACTGAAAAGTTTGGGAGTGGCCGACATAAAAATATAATATATAAATTAAATATATAAATAATATTATATAGCAAATAATTAAGTTGTAATAAACACAAAATAAAGTATCAAATAATTTAACTATATGACTTAAAAATACCTTAAAGTAATGCTCTACGCTCTGTAATTAACTTGAAATCATCAACAATAGACTGAGAACTGATACTTGCAGCAATTTCTCTTTCTATGTAACCTGTCATGCTATCTGCCAAAAAGTCGGCTTCCATCTTATTTCTTAACCTTGATTTAATAATTTTTATTGCTGAAAAAGATCTTTCAGTTGTGGCAGTAGAAACCGGAAGAGTCATGATAAGACGGAGTAATCTATCAATCAAGTAGAAATTTTGCGTCTTTTCAGTTGCAACCAAACATGAGCACAATTCTTGGATAGTTGATAAATTCTTCAAATTTAAATTTTGACGAGCATCAACCAAGAAATGTTTGAGTTGAAATTTCAAATTAATCTTCTCTTGCATGTTGAAATCCACAGGGTAATATTTTTCAACTACAGTGCAAATTTTTTCAATGTTAAAAGCTTTATAATTATCCTTAGGAGTCAAAACACAACTTAGAATTAACAAATCCATTGCTTGCTCACTAAATTTGTTATTCAACTCTTCTAATTGTTGATCAATGGAAGTAAAAAATATTTCAACTCTAAAATAATGCTCTATTGTAACATGACCTTGTTGAAGACGAGAGCGTCCAAATCTTGTTGTTGAATGAACATCGTTGAGATTAGGAATCTCAATATCATGTTTTTCACAAAAAGTCTTCACCTCAGTAAATAATTTATCTCAACCATCTTCTCTCAATGCTTGTATAAGACACTTTGTTGTTCCAACCAAACACATGGCATTAACTATATCCTGAGATTGTTGTTGTAAGGCTTGGCAAAGTATTTCAGTTATCCTCATTATTTCTTTCATCAAATGCAAGATAAATATAAAATCAAACGTCTTCAAATAATTATAAGCACTATCAGCATCACCACGTGTAGAATAACTTGCTCTTTCATTTGTAATTTTTTTTAAAACAATACAAGTTGCTTCATACATATTTATCAAGCTACAAATAGAAGAGAAATGTGATCCCCAACGAGTATCCCCAGCTCGTTTCAAAGTACCAATTTGATTTATACCTTTACTAGTTACAATTTCATCAATTTCTAGTAAATGTGCAATTTCCTCTAATTGAGCAGCTTATAACTCATCATGACGCTTAGTAGAAGAACAAACAACATTAACAACAAAAGTTAGCTTCTAAAAAAATTTATGAATTGGAACAACTTCTCTTGATGCACTAACCAAAAAAAGTTGCAATCGATGAGCAAAACAATGGACATAGTAAGCATAAGGACAATCTTTCATAAATAGTGCTTGTAAACCATTCCATTCTCCTCTCATATTACTAGCACCATCATACCCTTGACCATTCATGTTAGAAACATCAAGATTATGTCGAAAAAGTATATCACATACTTCTTCTTTCAGAGTTAAAGCTGTAGTGTCTTTAACATGTGCCACAAAAAAAAATCGCTCTTTTATTAAACCAATTTTGTCAACAAATCTTAATACAAGAGACATTTATTCCCTTTTTGATTCATCACGAGCTTCATCTACAACGATGCAAAATTTGGAATCACCAATTTCTTCACAGATATGTTTTCTCACCCTACTAGAAAGAATATGCAAAAGCTCTTTCTAAATTTGATGTGAAGTATATTTAGAATTATATGGAGCATTTTCCAACACAACTTTCGCAACTTCATCATTGTAAGTTGCCAAGAGTTTTATCAATTGAAGAAAATTGTCTTGATTTTTTGACTTGCTAGTTTCATCATGTCCCCTAAAAGCACAAGCTTGAAGTGTTAACCAACAAACAATGTCAATTGATGTCTTGAGACGTATTCGATTCTTCAAATTTGTTCTGAGCTTTGCACTTGAAAAGTATTCATTGCATTGTTGTGTGGTGAGCAAGGATCTATCCCTATGTGTTTGAGAAATGCGCAAAATTTTTCATTTTTAACTTTCTTCCAGTTTCTAAAACCTATACCAATGAATACATCTGATCCAGGACGTCCACTTGGTCTTTTGCTAAATAGATAACATGGTAAACAATATGCAGCATCTTTAGAAGTTGAATATTCAAGCCATGAAGAAAATATGTTAAACCAAACATATTGAAACCGTCTTGGATGAACCTCGTTGTCAGATAAAGGATATTCTTCTAAGTTTATTTGATAAGGACCAAATTTTAGATAAGCTCTTCGTATTGCATCCAATTTATTTGGTGGATATTGCCAAATTTGAGGACGCTTTCCGAAGTCACGTTCTAAACATTTCTCAAAGTCATCTTCGAAAACTCTATGAACCTTGAAAAGATGATTATCATTTTCTTCAATTCTTGGATTCTTATAGATAGTTTATGATGTAGAAGTTATAATTTCTTCATCTCTTTCAATCTCACAAATTTTCCTCTTGAAAAAAAATTAATTCTTTTACTCTTCTTCATTCTCACAAACTTATCTAAATCAATCAATATAATAAACATAAAACATCTTATATCCAACAAAAAAAAACTAAAACACTTTATATGGACAAAAAAACTCAAACAAAAATGCAACAAAACTCAAACATCTTATATGCAACAAAAAAACTCAAACACTTTATATTGACATAAAATCAAACACCTTATGTGCGACAAAAAAACTCAAACACTTTATATTGACATAAAATCAAACACCTTATGTGCAACACAAAAACTCTAAACAAAAATCAACACTAACGTCAAATTAAAACTCGAAATCAGAATTTCAAACTCCAAATCAAAGCTCCAAACTCAACAATAACAATATAAGCTTTAAATTCCATGCTAACAAAAATCAAATCTAACAAAAATCAACACTAACCAACAAAAAACAGCAATAACAAAATAATTTAGGGCCGCCGCGAGCAGACGAGAGGAACGGAGAGGAAGGCGAGACGATTGACGAGAGGAACGGAGAGGAAGGCGAGGCGGATTCGTGACCGCAAGAGGAAGAGAGGGAGAGAGGAAGGCTGGATAGAAGAAAGAGAAAATAAAATTAAGTTTAAATATCTTTGTAATTATTTAGTTTTATTATGGGCATATTAGTCATTATACTTATATTTTTTTTTTGGGTGGCCATGGCCCCTGTGTCCTAAGCATGCTCCGCATCTGTGTTTAAGTTTTAACTTTTGTACTTAATTAATCCTTACTTAAGTATAAATTTGATAATCAATGTTAATTAATTATACTTCTTATGACCGAAAGTTTTGGACAAGCTAAATTAAGGAAAGAATAAAGTAAATAAAAACAAACGAATGTATTATGTAATTTGTGAGTGTAAATAATTAGAGAGAATAATAATAGAATCACATTCATCTATGGTGGATTAGTTCAATTCTCATACTCTTCAAAATTTTCAGTCTTATGCTAAATACCAAAATGTTCCTTCACACTTTTATTTAGAACACACTTACATTTCAAATATTCAACGTGTAAATGAAATTTTACAATCACATTTTCAACTTATAATTTTTTTTTAACATTTACATTTTAATATTCAAAGAATTTTTACTATCAGACTCAATTTATCATAAAATATAAATTTGAACTAATAAGAACGTGTGATAAAAGTCTTTGGGATCAGACATCGACTTCAATCAATTACAAAATTAAATATATAAATATTTTAATCACTTTGATTTTGTCACATTTGTATATAATTTGTCGTTTTATTCTATTAACTTGAAAGATGTTAATTTCTTTTACGAATTCATCTATTTTAATTTTAACAATTTTAAATTTATATTATTTTTGATACATTATATCAAATTTGAAAGAATAAATATTGTTTTTAGAAAGAAAAAAAAAAAGAATAATGTCCTTAGTTTCTATACCTCTTCAA
>JBBPBT010000152.1:6631018-6642446 GCA_037974875.1 Cicer bijugum | reverse complement strand
TCCTTTAAGATAATCTATTATCGAAGAAAGAAAAGTAATTACTACTATCAATTCAAATCATTCAATAATTTTTTTTTTAATTTCTTAATTGTCTTGTGAATTTTATATATGTCACTTTTAATATTTTTTTTAATTTATTCTTTTGTGACGTGAGTATCACCTTAGTGTCCATTTCCTTCCCTATAATTCATACATCTAATTAATTATTATTATTATTATTATCATTATCATTATTTTGTGATGATATTTACAAATAAAACCGTGTAAAATAAAATTGTAAATACAACTATTGTGTTTGATTTGATATCTAAGTCATTGCATTTATACTACTATGATACAATATTTATTTAATAAGAGTGTTAGTGTTAATTCAGAAGCAAAATGAAACATATAAATGACTAATTCTAAAGGAGACTTATAAATTATATATATCATATAATTTCTAATAGTGATTAATTTTTTGAAAATAAATCTCAAGACACTCGCACAACGCTAACAATCATTTATGAAATACTCGTATGGGAGGTATTATCCATGTAGGATGTAAGAATGCGTGAGAGCGTGTTGGATAAATCAATCAACGTGTATTTACGGTAATATAATTGATTTAAGTTAAAAGTAAGTTTAACCTGAAGTGATTTATATTTAAATATATTTTGATAAAACGAGTTCAACAATACATTTCAATGTAAAATTACGTTTGGACTCAAAAGCCGCAAATTATAACTTCAATTTAGAATCAATTCAGAAACATAATTAATTTTAGTCAACAACATCCAAATATGTCAAAATTAAGTTTATAATTCTAGGATTAATTTTAACTTCTAAAAAATTAAAATTAAATATGTTTTAGAATTAATAATGGTAGAGACTGCAAAGGTCCATTGAAAGATTATTACAAGATCCATAGGATGATGAGACATGAGAAGGTACCTCTCAAAGCTCACAAGATGAATAGTTTAGTGGAAAAGTCAAAATATGTTTTCTCAATCTTAACTTTGCTATGCCTTTTAGGGTGAAGCAGGAAGAAATGTAGTTTGATCTAACCAAAGAATGAAATGATTTGATATTTTTAAAATGAAATGAAATGATTTGATATTTTAGTTGACTATTAGAGTAAGATATAGATAAAAGGGAGGTGGCTTTAGTGAATTTCGCCAAACGAATTCAAAATGGATTGGACCATTTGAAATACTCTAAAGAGTTGAGTCTTTAATTGCCAAGCATGAATTTAGAGCAACGTGAAGTTTCCATTACCAACATCTCATTTATAATCTAATGTAAAACATTATTCAAATCTGATTATCACCTTAACTTCAAAACTACTATCACCTAAAAAGTGTTAAATTTTGTAAGAAGGTATATGCAAATAAATAAATAAAAAGGAATATTATATGGAATAACTTGTAATGATTTTTGTAATGCAAATATTTGTTGAAAATAATATACTTAAATATTTTTATAAGTTGTTAGTTATATTTATATTTAAAAATATTTAAAATTTATAATAAAATATAATTAGAATATATCATTTATATTTTTGTTTAGAATTTGGTCCTTATTTTGAAAATTTGATATGTTTTTATATTACAATTTAGTTCTATATATAAAACAATAAATAACAATTTAAAATAATAAAATTTCATATAAAAAAAATAGACTTTTTCTATGTAAAATATATCACATATAATTATGTTTTTGCAAAACAACAACAAAACTCATCAACACTAGCATGCAAAAAATCACTATAAATAAATTCATCTCAATTATGTTAACATTGCAACACCTAACAATCACATTTTGTTATTATAAAGTAGACATTCAATCACATTTTAGTTACATCACCAACACTAAAAATAATTTTAAATGAACATTTAATTATATTTCACTATTTTACCAAAGTATATAAATAAGTTGTTTGAAGTTATATTATGATGTACTAAAACTAGATATTTTGTGAAAAACATATATATATTTACACCAATTATTAATTAAACTCAACTTTGAATAGTAGTATGCTTGAGAAAAGTGAACTCATCTTCATTATTAGCTTCTCCCTCACTATGATGCCTACTATGATCTTCTTCTCCTAGTTGATCAACTCTTAGAATCAATTTAGTTTTTTCCAATTCATTATCAGATTCATATTCATCTTGATCCTCAAAAGTTGAAGAGTGAGTTGAATGTCCAGTAGTTTTGAAACGGTGTAGTGCTGGTCCAGGGGATTGCATTGTTGATCCAATGTTGCTACCTTCAATGGTTGACTTTCCAAGTTTGACTACTTCTCCTACATGCTTCTTTTTCACAGTCATGTGCCATTTCTTTAATGCCTTTGATGTTTGTTCATCAAATATTGATCTCTTCATCCTTGAACCCATCTATGCATTTGTTTGCAATTTTGTGTGGTCAATTACACCAATTTCATATGTTAATTCATATCATGCAAGTACAAATAATGTGATACTATACATTAATGTTCAAATATAACATTTTAGATACACTTTTTTTTTCCTTCTATTTTAACTTTTGTATAATCCATTTTGTTATTATTTTTTTATGATGTGTCATATTTATCAATGATGTGAAATTTTAATTTTATGACGTAACATTGTTAATTTGGAGTAAAAATAGTACATTTCAGAAGAATATATTTACATCTAATCAATGAAATTAAGAAAAAAAAAATTGGAATAAAATTTTTAGCATGATGTTTTTTATTCAAATTTAGAGTGTCAGACAATGAAATGTAATTTCATATCATTAGTTGAAAAAGAGTGAAGTGCTAACTACATATTCTTTAACAAACACTTTTTAAAATAATTTTTTTTTATCGATCAAAATTAATATAAATTTCATCAAATTATGCGAGTTCAATATAAATTTATAAGATTCGGTTTAAATTTTAATCAATAAAAAAATTATTTTAAAAATCTGCGTTAAAGAACGTGTTATTAGTATTATTTTGGAAAATGTAGTAAAAAAAAATAGAAATTTATATGGAACTTCATTTATTATATGTGATTATGCCACCCAATAAAAACCTCACACAAGAAGGTTTCAAAACATTTTAAGTAATAATTCAAGAATTAAAAACAAATATCTACCTGACTCACAAGAGCATATAATGGAAGTGTAATGTAGCTGCTGAGGCATAGCATCACAACCCTGCAAACCACATTAGAAAGCTTAAAATCAAAGTATGAAATGCATTACCCTTTTTGGAAAATTCTTCTTTAGGCAAACCATATATTACATTATATTATTGCAAGATAATTTTATACTACAAGATTACCCGCAAGCTACTTTTATAATGGCAAGTTTGTAGCCCAAACGGAAACAATTTTCCAGCCCAAAAGTATACTGCAAATAAATAAATTATTATTTAACTATTCAAAACTATATGGAAAGCAAAAATAATTTAGTCAACATTCAAAATTAATGTGTAATTAAGGATCAGTACCCATGTCCACAATATATATGTTATTTGAAATGCATTCTGCAAGTATAAGAAAATCAATTAGTTAGTTAGTTTATAACTTATAAGTTTAATAAAAATATATTTTAGTAGTTGTACATTTTGTGTTTTGTTTGATATTATGGTAAAAGAATAGAAATTGAATTAATAGTACCTGGAACAAAGCAAAATGGATAAGATGAAGAACTAATTGAGGTTGATCTAACCAAAAGTATTTGTCTGATCCTTGAACAAGAGGCATTCCTTCAATAATTGCATGTGTCTCTGTTATTTCAAGAGCCATTCTTGCTAATATCACTTGAAGTTTTGTTCCAACAGCCAAAATCATCTGCAACAAATTTATATACCTTTTTATAATGTAGATTTTAACAAATTTGAACTTTTCATATGTATAATATAGTTTTTTTTTCTTAATCTTCTGTTTTGCATGGGAAAAAGGCCCTAATGATGTAGAACATAATACTTACAATAATTGGGATTAAGAATGCCCATAATGGAGTGCGCCATCCTGAAAATTATATAGGATTAATCGACTATTATTTTTAATTTAGTTTGATTTTTAATGACTAAATAAACATTTTAGTTTTTGATATTGTCGGGGTTGGTCAATTTAGAATCTCAAATTTGTGAAATAGAAATTTAATTCCTTAATTGAAACATATTCATTAATTTAGTCATTTTTTTCAAATTTAACATTGAAATGCTTATTTACTTATTTCAATGGAAAAATTAATAAATTCCATATAATTAAATTAAGAGTATAGTTTCTCACCATCAATGTTTAGGAGCAAGAAAACTACAGCTGATGCCCAGAGGGCAGGACTGTAATAAAACAAAGTGATTCAAAATTGAGCATTTTTTAGCAAATATATTATGAAAAACTATATATTATATGATGTTGATCTCCAAATACATTGTAAGAGAAAACCATTACCTTACTCCTACAACTACCTTGAAGTCATCTTCTAATGATCTTTTGATATATTTTTGGAAATTAAATTTACTTCCAGGAGCTAAGTGGACCTATACATAATTTCACTATCAGAAAAAATAAGAAGGTAGATAATGTTTTGAATTACAACGCAACCACAACTGCAACTAAAATTTAAAACTATATACATGATGGAAATTTATTGATGATATTATTTTGTACAATTACTTACACTTATAAACCCGTTGCGCAAAGTTTGGTAATCAACTTTACGAACAGACCTGAAAAATTGTCTACAGAAGCAGCCCTGGAATTGGAAATTAGAACAAATAAGAATATGATTAATTATTGATATGAAAAATTTGTATGACTTATAACTTCAAGTACCATTTTTCTGTTTTTTTATCAAACATTATTTGTAGCATGTCCATGATGCTTTGATAAAATCAAATCTTAGCCTCAAATAAGTAAAAAATTAAAAGATGAAAATGAAAAAACAGATTAGTAAGATGAGACTCACAATATAGAAGGAGATAGCAATCCTTGTCCAAAAACTGGTATGAGCTCTTACAAATGATGTTTCATGTGTGAGCCTAAGTTTTGCAACATCTACACACATAAAATAGTACTACTAAATAGCCAACATAGGCATGAAGAAGTTTCATGTAATTATTTCAAATTCAAAGATAAAACATACTAGTAAAACTGAAAAGATACTAATTTTTTTACACTAGAAAATGAATTGGAAAACACATGCATTGTTGGAAGGAACTCATTTACCATTGGCAAATTGATTACCATGAGTTGAACTTTCTTCCTCCCATGCCTTCCATCCACGTATCTATAGAAAGAAATCTCTTCATCCATTATATATCTCACCACTATGGACTTGTTAGGATTTGCTGATTTAAGCTCTTCTACTAGTATAAGCATGTATGGTACTATTTGGGCGAATTTACATAAACAACAGTTTGTAACATGTTCATAATTTGTTTTTCAACTTATTTTCATATGTTCTTCTTTTTAATCTATGAAAACAAGCTATAACTTGTATGATATAGAAATAGTTTACACATAAGTACTTATGTTGTAAGCGCTTAACTAAATTTTTTATCCAAACAAATATAAAGGATAAAGCAAACCTTAAGTCTCCCAAGAAGCATTGTGATAGCACTATAAAGCACATGAAAGACAGCTAGGAAGAATATGAAGAGGTGTAACTGATGCAATCCATTGATAGATAAAAGAGGTTCATGCCCCTATAACAAGTTCTCAAATAAATGTGATAAATCAATATACCATTATCATTTACATACTTTTATAAGTAAACAATACTTAAATATATTACTAAAAAAGAGAAAAAGATGGTTAATTACCTTCCTGCTGCATTTAAAGGAGGGAGTATCAGCAGCTAAAAATCTACCTTCATAAGACACAAGTTTCCTAACATTTACCACTTCACTACTTGATTTCTTGTCATCACCTATATTACTATATTTATGTGGACATGGCAACATTTTGTTTGCAACTTCTTCAAGAATACATATTCTTACAATGTAATTCTGCCCAAAAGTCAATAACAGTGAAATGAATCCTAAAATCATCAACTCTGCAAAATAAACAAATAACATACACACAAAATAGAAAGAATAATTATTTATTTATCACAAAAAAGTAAAGTTTTTTGTATTCCAAAAATAGTAATAATACTTACCAGCCTTAACTTTTTCCAGAGCTTCAAGCAAAGCCTTCTTTTGCCTTCTTCCTAACCACTAAAAGAAAAATTCAACTTGTAAATAAATATTTTATCTAAAATTTAATAATAATGATAATAATAGTTATAATAAAAAAAAACAAAGATACTCTAATAGTTATTTCAATTAAAATATTATCAATTACTGTCATAATATGTCAAGGCAACAGAAAACTTAAATTTGAAATTAAATATATATTTTTTTTTATCAAATTTGAAATTTAATGCTATGAAGTTAAAATCCATATGGAAAGTAAGTTTAACTTCATTGAGAAACTTACAAACATAGAATTAATGTTAATAATTACAACATCACCAAAAAAAATGAAAAGAAAGTTTTTGATGTTTTCAGTTTCAACAGTTAACTACATACCATTCCCAATTTGTGAAGACTCTTCTCAAGAGCTATGGATATCAAGATGAAAACAGTGCAAACAGAAGCAACAGCCCATGTTGGTGTCTCATCAAGTTTTCTTGAACTATTGTAACTATCACTTTCAGTTGTAGCCATTGAAAAATCTCCATGCAAAAGCCATGAAATGAACATAGAAAAATACACCCTTTTGAACATGGATGAAAAAGATTACAACTTTAAAACAACCACAAATCATAAAAGAAAAATGAAAAATGGGTTCTCAGAATTTGATTAAAAGCTTTCAAATTTCGTATTTGGGTTACTTGTGAATAAAGAAAGGAAAATAAAAAGCTTATATATAAATACAATTCTGTTTTCATTATTATAGAAAAAATTTACTCTTCCAAGTGTGGTTTGTTGTCATTGTCATGAAAAAGAAAGAATATAAAGTTCAAAATTAATATGCATCGTTATTAAACGAGTTAATTAATTTTGTTAACAAAAACTTCACTTGCTCGTAATAATAACTGTCACCAATTTTAATTTGTCTTCAATTAGTAAAATATTAACCTTAATTAATCTCCTTTACTTGAGGGGGTGGATAGAAAAAAATAGGGGGTGCAGGTAGCAATAAGTGCGTAAGAGATAACGAAGCCCAAGGAACGAGCCCAACTCGAACCAGATGCACGTTAACGGTCGTTATCGTTAATAATGAAACAACAGAAAATGGAAGGTTAATTAAAACAGAAAAAACACCAACATTTTTCTTCTACGAACCTCTTTCTCCTTGTTTTCTCCGAGGAAACAAAAGTTTACGAAGTTTTGGTCTGAAGAAATGGAAGCTCTATCAAGCTCCATCGCTATGCCGAATAATCCACAGACTCATTTTCTCTCAGGTGATTACTTTCATTTTATTGTGTGGATCTGTGTTATAGTGTGATTCACATTGCTAATTATGGCATGTTCATTTCTAATAGTAGAGCCACATAATCATGATGTGAAATTTTTAGTGGATTTTTTTTTTTATACATTTTTGGAGATAAATTAATGGGAATAAAAAAAATATTTGGAATTTGGATTGATGTTTGCTACTGAATTTGTGAATGTGAGTTTGTTTAACATATTCATTGCTTTGTTTTCTGTTATTTTTGGGGAAATCTGATAATGAAATTATTTGATGTTAGGTTCCTTGTTGAAGCCAGTTGATAAATGCTTCTTGAAAATGAGCTCCACTCAACACTTTCCTGGTTTTTCTGTTAGAGCTAAAGGATCACGCAACTCGTCGGTTATAGTTCGAGCAAGGTAGGATTAGGACATGTCTTTGTGGTTTATTTACATTACTATTTTGTGTAAAGCATCAAAATATGGTGGGGCATCAACAAAATAATCCACATTTTTTTTTATGGTTTCATTTTTTTCTTGTTCAAATTGTATTGGTGATTAATGAACTTCAGTCAAGGATGAATTGATCGGGATTACTTGAGTTTGAACCCTGACTAGAACAATTATTGAGCAGACTTTACTTTTTCCTTGACTAGACTCTGGATTACCAGAGTCCATTTCCCCTTAGAATTTTGGTATAAGAAGCATAATATATTGTTAAAAGCTTGGTTTACCTTTTGGAATCATGTTAATTTTGTAGTGTTTTTAATCTCTCTTGATAGAACAGTGGGGATGGTGGAAGACCAAGTAGTGGAAGTATTTTTGTTGGTGGATTTGTATTGGGGAGCTTAATTGTTGGAGCATTGGGATGTGTTTATGCACCTAAGGTATGTTTGCAGAACCAGCATTTTCCATTTTTAACCTTTCTCCTTTTATGTTAGTCATGGGAAAAATGTACTTCATTTTCCTATACTTTTTTCAAGAGTTCACTTTTTCTATAATCCGACGTGAATCTAATCTTAACACATCATTTACTTATGACTTTCTATATTAATCGTATCACTTTACTCATACAAAGTTCTAAGATTTGTCCTTTTATTGTGTTCACATACATCAAATTTTAATGTGATTTATTAATTTTCTATTAACATATTTGCATCGAGCTTCACAATACTTGTGTTGCTATCTTTGGAGTTCTACTTAATTTTCTTCTTCTTTATCTAAGAACAAATCGTCACATATATATGTTGTTTTTCAAAAGAAAAATGTGTTGTAAGGTTTGATTTCACAGTTTGAGCTTGCTATCTGTTCTTATACTTCTTTTTTTTGAAGAAATTCATTACTGCTTTTACTGGATACTACTTTTTGAACCATTTTTCAAGTTTAGGAAATGCATATTTTTGTTGATGGAACCGCTTTTTTTTTTGTTGCTCTAACTTTATAATTTGGTAAATGAGTTCATAGGATAGAGAAAAAAAATTGTTTGACTTGTATGTTATGAACTGTCTAGATAAGCAAGGCACTAGCTGGAGCTGACGGTAAAGATTTCATGAGGAAACTTCCAAAGTTTATTTATGATGAAGAAAAAGCTCTTGAGGTCAGAATTTATACATGCATTTACCTTTTATTTTATTTAAAGCCACGATCATTGAATGTGTGTGAATGTGTTTGATAGTGGAACACTTTCAGTTAGTAAGCAAAATTCACTTTAACCACATTCCTCCAAAAAAATTAATCTTGGAGTTTATGGAACAATTTTTGGGGGGTCAGTTGCTACACTTCGTTATCTGCCACTGACTATATAGACTTCTAGACTCGAGTATCACAATTGTGTAATTTTGGTTCCTTAAATACTAATTGCACAAATAGGGTCTCCTAAGTATCACAATTGTTAAGATCAGACCGATCTATAAATTAAGGTCCGAATATTAACTTTAGGAGCCATCAGTCTGAGTTGGTGCTCGCCTGATCTAGCATGACATGGTCAAAGAAAGAAACCACACGTTCCACTGGCAATTAGATCGCATGTGAGCATCTTAAGCTTTCACAATCGGATTAGGACTACAAGCACAATGGGTGCTTCCTCACATTGCAAGGACTATGAATCAAAGAGAGATTAGTGAACATCCATTCGTTTCAATCAATTGGAAAACCTGGGGGACCAAAATCGCACTATCATAATATCTATGGGGACAAAAATGCAATTAGAGGTGTGCTAGGAACATACTCTCTAGCACACATTTTCTATCACACTCCATTTGATTGATTAAAATTCACACAGGCTCCGCTAAATTTTGTGGGTCCCATATAAATTTGGCGGGACCCATGTGAATTTTAACAAATCAAACAAAGTGTGTTGAGAATAGTATGTTACTAGCATTATTCTTGCAATTAAATCTTTATATTATTAGTAACATCTAATTGTATGCTATAATATAGCATTAAGAGAATTTAACCTCTGATCATTATATTTAGCAGCTAGTGGTGGAAATCTTTATAAATTGTGTAATATATTAGAATAAAAATAAAACTGTATAAACATTTTGAAATGTGGTGTGGCCGTGTGGGACTGTTGAGACATGCTCCTGTGAGACAACCTTGGTTTGCAAATGTGTGTTTGATGATTTTTCATTGAAATGTATTTATCATTTTATATAAGCTTGTCCTGTCATTTTGACATAAACTACTATATTGAAATTTCTTTTTGTTTATGTGTGCTGTGATTAAAATAGAGGACTCGCAAGATGCTAACCGAGAAAATAGCGCAACTGAATTCCGCCATAGATGATGTTTCTGCACAGTTACGACCAGATAAAGACTCAAATGAATCTGCAGTGATCTCAGAGGAAATTGGAGCATCCACATAATAAAAATAAATCATTTGAGTGATAATATTTAAGCACAAAATTTCACCTTTTTTTGGTTGGTGTTGAAATATGATTATCTTTGGTTATTGGATTTAAGTTTTACAAAGTGAACTTTTCTTATTGGAATTAACTGTTTCTTTTATTAATGGTTAATTGGCCACCAATTTTTTTTGGTCTTGGTTTTGAGAAAATGAGAGCACCAATCAGGCATGAAAATTGAGATCAGATTTCATAAATTAAAAATGTTGTGTGTTGATGGATTAAAATTGATTTTGGATCATTGAATCTATTCATTTTGCATGTTTAGATTTAGATTGGACTAACTTTAAAGTTTAAAATGTTTACTTAGAATTTAAAGGAAAATAATTTATTAAGTTGTAAACTTTAACTTGTATAAGGACCGTTTATTTAAATATTCACAGCTTGTAATAAAATGCACAAATAAAATAGTTTTTACAATACGTTATCATTCATGCTTGTTTTTCTTGAAAAACAATCAATGATCTAAAACATTACAAGCATTCATTACTGGAGAAAGCTACGTTTTTCAAATTGTTGGCTTAATCATCACTATTAGACATTCGATGAAAGTTAGGACAAGGACAGGGCCATGTGACTGGACCTTAGCTAAGGTAATCCAAGAAGCTGGGAACTATTCCTTGGATAGAATGTCTTTTTAAAATGAAAAGCAGTGGGGGATGTCTTCAACTCTTTTTCTTTTTATGCTCTTATAATTCTACTATACATCAATTTTAACATGTTTTTTCAATCAATGAAATAATAATTAGTCAGATTTTCCTAATTTTTTAGTTGAACTTTGGATTTTAGTCTTTTTCTCAAGAGAACTAAAATCAAAATAATAGATATGTCATGTGTTAAATTTTCCTAGCAGAAAGTCACAGATATTTATAGTATATAGATATAAATAGATAGATAAATAAGAGATTTTTGCTATATTTTTTTTTTAAGTATACAAAACTTTTAACATAAATAATTAATAAATTTTACTACCAATAATTATGGCTTTGTTTGGTAAAAATTAATTGATAGTTGTTGAGTTAATTGAAATGTTTAATGAAATTAACAAAATGTAAAAGGACATAAACGTCATTCTTAGTTAAAAATAAAATTTATTAATTAATGCTTAAAATGTATTATTTACTAA
>JBBPBT010000152.1:6570445-6622512 GCA_037974875.1 Cicer bijugum | reverse complement strand
TACAGTTAATTTCAATTTTTTAAATAAATTTAAAATTCGACCTAAGCGATTTCAGAAGAAAAAAATTCCCAACCCTCTAATAATATTTACCTTTATACAATTTTTTTTTTATCAATTTATAGTTTTTGTTAGATTACTTTAAATGCAAACATCTTAATTATTATTAGATTATATGGGTAAGAAAACTTCTAGTAGTGGCTAACATACTTTTTAATGATGTTACCATTTAAGGAGAAAGATATTAACAAAATTAAATAATATTAATTGTATCAGTTTATTCTATTAAAATGGTTAGTCAAAAAAAAAAAATCGTTCAATGGTCAATATCCATTAAAATGTGAGTTATCAGAGAAATAAATTCCATCTTGATATCATTGACCAATAAATAATATAAAAAATTATAGCAATCCAAACACGCCTACAAGGACCACGGTAAAAAATAAAAATTTCTGGTAAAAAAAACGTATTTAACGCGTGAATGTGTATTCCTTATACATTAAACAACCGTAATAAACAACCTCGCATTAAGACATCATCACACCAGAAAAAAAATGCTTCTAATTTAATTTTGAATACCAAACAGCGCATAACATGAAACTCTGCGTTTCAATCTTCTTCTTCTTCTTGTTCTTCATCTTCTTCTTCAGCTGCATCGTTGATGTATCATCATTTACCTCACAATCACAACTCTCCCTTCTCCAAAACGGAAACGCTTTCTCATCTTCACTTGTTCCTAATTCGTTGGACACAAAACCCGCTACGGCACTCGTCGCTGCCCTTGACGGTACTATTTATCTTGTTGAAAGTTCTTCTGGGAGGGTAATTTGGTCTTTTTCAACTGGATCCCCAATCTACCATTCCTTTCAAGCATCCCTTGAAACTCCTTCATCTGGAATTATCGAATGTGGAGATGACTGGGAATTGATCTTTCACGATACACACTTTGGTAAAACGGTATTGTCAGTTTCAGTGTATGTTTTTTTATTTTATTTTATTTTTATTTTTACTTGACTTTGTTGTTTTTTTTTTCTTCTGATGAATTTGGTTAATTTTGAGTTTTAAGTGAATTATTTGATGTTTACTTGTTTTTTATTATGCATAACTTTGCAAGGTTTTCTCAACCTAAAGCAAAAAAAAGGATAACTTTTTTTTAAAATCTTTTATAGTCAAATGTACATTTAGGATTTAAGGTATGTTTCGATCGAGTTATTTGAGTTGATTTACTGGCGTAAGTAGTTTCGAGACTCTTTTAGAGAGCTTATGGAAGCAATTTATGATATGTGCAAAAACTGTTTTCAGCTTATTTTCATATACTCTCTAAGATAGTTTATGAAAGGATTTCAATTATAGGATTTTTAGTGCAAAAGTTGGAAGTGCAAAGCTCTCAATTATGGCTTATGAAAACAGGTTATAGTTTATTAGCAAACAAATAACCTTTTTTGGTATTTTTTTTATAGTCAAATAGATGGGCTTACTTGAGTTTATTTACTGTGATAAACATTTGTGAAATTGTTTGAGAGAGCTTAAGAAAGGGTTTATGACAATTCAGTAAGCTATTTTCATCTTTATTTTCATAAGCTCCCCATGATAGTTTATGAAAAACTCTCAAGTGTAGTTTATGAAAGCATGGTATGAGTTATACCAAAACCGGTTATTGTTTACATAAAAAACAGTTTGACTTTATTTTATCTTTTGTTATAGAAATAGTTTATACATAAGCACTTATATAATAAATGCTTATGTTATAAGTACTTAATTAAGCTGTTTATCCAAACAGTTAGAGGAAAACAAAAACATACAGATTTTGCTAAAGTTAAATTTTAAAGCTATAAAAATCAATTTTGTCTCTCTACACTGTGAATCAAATCCACACACATCAAATTTATAATCATGGAGTTATATTATTTCCTGTTTGTAACTCATCAATTGCAATTACTGAGTTGAGTGATGAGTCCTTCAACAATCTTGTAAGGTCTGTTATTTTGATTTCTCTTCAATGTATGATCAATTTGTTTTGATGATTAATTTGAGATTGGTTTTTTTTTTTTCTTTTCTTTCTTGTTGTGTGCCTGCAGAAACTCAAGGAATCTGTTGCTGATTATGTTGCTTTTACACCTATTGTGTCAAAAGATGGAGCGGTTATACTTGGATCCAAAAAGAGCACTGTATTTGAAGTGGATGCTAAAACTGGAAAGCTACTTAGAAGCTATGGTGCTGCTGATTTCCATAATGCTTCTACTACTGCAGTGTGGAGTGGTGACAAGGACGGGCAGGGTGTTACTGATTCCTTACATGCATCTAATAATGAGCTTGCTGATCCGGCAAAGCTGAATTTACCAGAGTTCTTGCTCCAGATAGTTAGGACTGATTACTTTTTACAATCTGTCGGTCCTGGTTCAGGAATAGTGTTGTGGACTATGTCAGTAGCTGAATTTGAGGCTGTATTATTTTGCCGACATAATGAAAATCCTACCTTGACGGCTTTTCTTGATGCAGAAGGTGAGTATGCTTCTGATGTTGACAGTGGCTTGGATTTCGCTATGCCGTATGCATGTCCTGACAGAAAACTCAAAGAAGTCTATCGCCAGCGAAAGAATTTTCTGTTTGAACCTGCTAACTTTGAAAAATTATCTGATGTTGGTGCTTATCAAGAAAACGGCATACTCCCAATGCCGGCTTCAAATCTGATGCTACCATCACAACCTAGTAGTGATAGATTCTTTCCTAGTCATGATGGTAATATGATGCTTCCTTTGCCTGTGCCTGTGCCAAATTCTTTGCAGCCAAAAATCAGCTTCTATGATAGTAATGATAATGCTGCTGTGCTCCCTCAGCCTCTTATGGAGATAGCTGCACCAAGGAAAGTTGATCTGAACAGGGTGATTGAATTGTCCATGTCTTTAATAGTTATATTATCTGTAGCCTTTCTTTTGATATTGTACCAAAATCGATCTACAAATAAAGTTGCAACAAAGGTCAAAAGCAGTGATTACGATTTGAAAAGCCCACCTTCTAAGAAAAAGAGAGCACGTAAGTCAGGAAAAAATAATGTCACTCATCTGTCTTCAATTGAGGAGAATATACGACTACATATGGAAGCCGAAAATGAAGCACGGTTGCACTATAATAAAGATAATGGACGCAGGATTGGTAAACTTCATGTATCATATAAAGAAATTGCGAAGGGAAGTAATGGTACCATTGTCCTTGAGGGGATATATGAAGGTCGGGCAGTTGCTGTCAAACGCCTTGTTCAGGCTCATCATGATGTAGCTCATAAAGAAATAAAAAATCTCATTGCTTCTGACTTTCATCCAAATATTGTCCGATGGTATGGCGTCGAATACGATCACGATTTTGTTTACCTTGCTCTGGAGCGTTGTGCGTGCAACTTGGATGATTTGATTAATATTTATTCAGATATGTCAGAAAATTCAGTGTTAGGCAAGGATCAAGCTTTTGAATTTTTTAAGAAGGCTCAGATAGAGACACAAAGGGATGATATGCAGTGTCTTTGGAAAACAAATGGTTTTCCATCTCCTCTATTGCTAAAGCTGATGAGGTCAGTAAAACAACTTGATTTGATGAACTATTACAGGACACGATATATGGGGTTATGATTTCACACTTATTACATTTTAAAAGAAAAATTGTTTAACCTCTCTTTCTCAGCCAAGACAAAAGAAATGTTGAGTGAAAGCTATTGGACCTCTGAAACTTTTTGTGTATAGTTGGTATTATATGCTTTAGGGAACACTAAAACTTTGCAGACTAGTGAGATGCGTCGTGTATGGATGAGTGTTACAGTCCCATCAATAAATAGTGTAGCAACTAATGAGTTTAGCATCCCTTAATGTTTTGACATTAGAAGTAAAAGCAGAAGTAGTATATGATGGTGCAGTTATAGGTTAAGACGTGTACTTTGTTAAAGTTGATGTGTAGGAGCGATGCTGCAATTAAGGGGACACAATTTTTATAAATAACAGGGATGGGTGATAAACAGGGATTCTAAAATCTAAGGTAGCAACTTTAATAAAGAGAATGAGATACTCCCTTCGTCTCACAATAAGTGTCATTTTAACAAAAAAAAATGTCTCAAAATGAATGTCATTATCAATTTTCAATGGAACTTTACTTGTTTTTTCCTATACCACCCATCAATAATTACTATGTGCACAACTTACATAGCATTATAGTACTTTACATTGATAATAGTGAAAAACTCACAAATAGTTAAGATGGAGATAGTTTGATAAAATGAGTTCTCTCTTTCTTGTAATTATTACATTTCTTAATACGTGTGCAAAAGTCTTAAATGACACTCATTGTGAGACAGAGGGAGTAATTGACTAGAATATTTTGGGCATTACCTTAGAATTGGAGAATCCATGAGGATGAGAGAGATACATGGATGGCATGAATGGAGATAAAAAAATATGGTAGCTTAAAGAATGAAGGAGAGTGAAAAAGATTGCATTGTTAAGAGGAATAAACAGGGTCCTGTTTTGTTTCCTTTGAGGGACTCCTATATTTAAGCTAAATATCAGAGGTTGATAGTTGTTTTCATTTAGTGATAGAACATGAATGTCCACTTTCCCCACGTTTAATTTATACCTATTTATTTAGTTTTTGTCGACATCATGTTGACTTTTGCTTTTATATTGCAACACAGGGATGTGGTTTCTGGGCTTGTTCATTTGCATGAACTAGGAATAATACATCGGGATTTGAAACCCCAAAATGTTTTGATAATCAAGGAAAGATCATTATGTGCCAAGCTTTCTGATATGGGGATTAGCAAACGACTTCTTGAAGATATGTCTTCTTTGGGCCATAGTTCTACTGGTGAGCTAAAGTTTGTGTTGTTTTAGCATTCACTATTGCTAATTAGCTATGTTATAAAACTTGGATTGGAACTCGGAACGGTTGTTGACTCGATTGAGGTATTTGGTCTATGGGTCATTGGTTGAACTAGTCGGTTAATAGTTAAACTGCATAAACCGGTATATATAAATATATAATTGTAAATCATTTATATTGAGAACCGGTCAAAGTATGATATAAGTTGAGTATGTCTATTGTCTAGTATGATATAAGTCTATCCCTATATCATTTTGGTGATCTATATCTACAGTTATCATTCAAGTTCAACAAATTTTTTTCCATACATTTCCCCTCATTTTCCAATTTGAGTGGTATGCTTTAGCACACTTGTATATTGCTTGATTTTACACAAAAATAGCTATCTAGCCATAAATGCTGCATGTTTTTCTGGACTCTAAATATGCTAATTAAAACATACAATTATTGTCTTAGTCTAATCCTACATGTTAATATATGTAGCTTAACTAGTTCATTAATCTTACTCTTACAATAAGGTTTAATGACTTAATTGCAGGCTGTGGCAGTTCGGGTTGGCAAGCGCCAGAGCAGCTTGTTCAGGGACGTCAAACACGAGCTGTAGATTTGTTTAGCTTAGGTTGTGTGCTCTTTTTCTGTATGACGGCAGGGAGACATCCATTTGGAGATCGTCTTGAGCGTGATGTCAATATTGTGAAAAATCAAAAAGATCTTTTCTTAGTGGAGTTCCTTCCTGAAGCTGAAGATCTTATTTCTTGTTTATTAGATCCTGACCCCGATCTAAGGTAGGGTCATGTCATTTTCATTAAATATAACTTTTAATGTGTTTGATTTTGCGTGACGAGAATTTACTTTCAATGAATTGATTTTGTAAAATTGATTTTAGTTAAAATTAAGTTGAATGTAACATGATTTATGTTTGGGTATCTTAACCGAAAAAGTGATTTTTAGGATATGAATCGCTTTTGAGGATGGGCATGGTTTGAAAATTAAAGAGCCAAACACTTGTTTTGACCGCAGACTAACATTTCCCATATGTGAACTTGTGTTTGAAGATTTCCCACATGGTGCTTAGGAGATTGGAATTATATTCTCTCATACCTTCGCTAATAGTTGCATTTTGACATGACTTGATTGATATGTAGCATAAAAGAAGGATTCACACGTCAAACATTGTTGTTTAGTTTGCTAGTCAATTGAGACTATTCATATAATGTTTCTAAGTTCAAATCAACTTGATGTTAATATTAATATGTAGTGATTGAGATGCTGCATTTTTACTCTTTCGGAAATCTGGTCATCTGCTGATATTCTGTCTGGTTAGATGCATGACATTTTCACTAAAGAAATTATTTCATTTAATTGTCAGGCCAAAGGCAATTGAAGTATTGCACCATCCTCTATTTTGGAGTTCTGAGATGAGACTTTCATTTCTTCGTGACGTTAGTGACAGGGTGGAACTTGAAGATAGAGAGATTGATTCTGATCTTTTGAAGGCATTAGAGAACGTTGCTCCAGCGGCTTTAGGTGCAAAATGGGATGAAAAGATGGAACTAGCTTTCCTTGCTAACATTGGTCGTTACAGGCGATATAAATTTGACAGTGTTCGAGACTTGTTGAGGGTCTTGAGAAACAAGCTAAATCATTTCAGGGAATTGCCTCTAGAAATCCAGGTTTCTTCTTGGACTAGCATTTTTGCAATTTTCTTTCTATTTTTCTCTGGTAGAGGATTAGGCTTGTGCAAGTAAGTTAAAACATGAAACACGTGAACCTGTTGAGTTAATTAAAGGCCGAACTATACACAATCATGTTTAACAGTCCAATGTTTTTATTAGCAAGAATTGACTATTATTAAGTTTCCAAGTTGAGCAGAAATTAAAATATTGTAGCTTCTCCTGCTCAAAGTCGGGGTAAACTTAATTTTGCAAATGCATTCCCAATATCTATTATGCCAAGCTGGCTCCTGAACATCTTTTGTATATTTTAGTATTTTAAATACTTCAGTAATGATTTTACCTTGCAATATCCAAATGTTTTCTATTTTTCTAAACAACAATCAATTACTAGAAAATCTTCAATTTCTAAACCATGCCCTTCAGATTAGTTTGCAACCGAAACCGTTAGTGTACACACTTTTACTTTACCAGACACATCTATGAACTCTGGTGTTTTATCATAATGGTTGTTATCAATTTAAACAGTTAAAAACATAATCAATCAACAATATATGTAAAACAATTTGATTCTTACACAAATACATCCAACCTTCTTGACTCTACATGATGAAGACAATAGTGCTGATAATTGGTTGTTATAATCATAATTAATTAGTGGTAGTGGTCACAGTTGATGTTATCATCTGTGGTGATTTGGGAAGTGCAACAATGCTGGTTTTTGTAGACATCCTGGCCTTGGTTGATTTAATTAGTGATTAATTTCTTTATAGTTGTGCTTTCCTTTGATTGGGCTTGACTATGATTAAGCTTATAAATTATCTTAATGAAAGTTCATTGAAATCAATCATATGAAGCTTTTCATATGAGAAGTCAAAATGCATCTTTGTTAACATGTTATAATCCTCCTAGAACATGCATGGCTTATGATTTTTTTCTTGCTGGCTTATCAGGAACTAGTAGGACCTGTTCCAGAAGGATTCAATGACTACTTTTCTAGTCGATTCCCAAGGCTCTTGATTGAAGTGTACAAAGTTATCTGCAACTATTGCAAGGATGATGAATGTTTTCAAAGATATTTCAAAAACATTTGATTAATGCATTAGCTTTGTTCAGATAGATGCCTTGATAATTTATCAAATGGAAAAGAACGGTTGTCTGCACCATGGAGCAAATTATGTTCACATTCAAAACCTCAACCGGAAGTTTTTTCAAGACATGTAATGTTGTTATATATATACATACATATCTAGCCACTTGTCACTGATTAATCTAACCCAAAGTTACGATGGAATGCCATATGTTTAATCCAGTGTTCAAGGATTCAACTACATGTACGTGTATATTATTAGTACATTATACATGGCTAGGGACTGTAACCACCCTCTTAGTGATAAAGGAACTGTAAAGTTCAATGTATTAAAATTTCTCATATCAGAAACCTAACTTGCCAAGGTTATGTATTATCAGTTGCTATGTTATAAGATGGATGCCACAATTTGTTCATAGTTGCATTTTAAACAAAACAAGAGATCACATTGATTTGAAGTATCTAGTCCTTATTCTTTCTTTATCTAATTTCGTTGTCAATAAAACCTACTGAGTTGTGTCAATAAAACCAACTGAGTTGTGTGAGAGGGTTAAGTGGAAATATTTGTCTTTCTTTTATTAATAAGTGAGTAATTGACTTAAACAGTACGGATAAAATGAGATAAAAAGAGCTTACATGTAGGAACTTAAACTTTAATCTAACTATTCAATATCTATTTATTAATAAAAACAATTTAAACAAATTATATGAAAAATATGACATTAATATTTATAAAATAAAAAAAAAAAGAAATTTCTATATTACTAAATATACTATTTGCATGCTTGTGCATTTTATTTTTTTTCTGCACATGCAAGTTGCATTTCCTAAATAAAACTTGTAGATTTTAATTTTTTTTTAATATATATTGTATATGAATCATACTTACACTACTTTGATAGATACTTGTTCACTTCCACCATTAGACACAGAACCAGTTGTGCAGGAAGATGGCTGAGCAACATATTCTTTATTGAAGATGATGGAGGATGATCCTCCTTCACTACTTCTATATGATATTCTCTCCATTTTCCTTCTCTTCAAACGGTCCTGAAGAGTCTCTTCTTTTTCATCTACAAATGCGAAGAACCTCCTCAAACGTGAAGATCCCAAGTTTTTGTCAGTAGGATCATGTTCCTCTGAGTGGTTCTTGTTGTACTGTCTAATTATCAGTATTAGAAATATGAATAGAGCAAGCAAACAAGCTGATCCACATATTGCATAGAGGCCCCAAAAGCTTTTTAGTTTGAGTTTTTCAACTTCTAACTTTGCACCTTGTGATAAACAAGCTCTACTCAAAAGCCATTTGTCATGAATCCTTTGTAAGTCTCCATTGTCTACCATTTGCAAAATTGCAGTTGACAGGTCAACTGCTAGTGGGGAGTCTCTTGGAAAGGCCTGAACAAAATTAAGGAAAGCACATACTATTACTGCTTTATAAGAAGCTAACAACTTAAATTAATTCATCTTTCAAAAACTAGGCCTGCTATATATAAATCTTAAGCTAAATTGCAGTGAATAGATAAAGAATGAGTGGTTCACCCGTTTTCTTTACATTGATTAAATGACGTAATTCCTACAATTTCAATGAATAAATAAAGAATGATCGAGTGAATCACGGTTTTCAGAAACATTGCTGAAATTGAAAATCTTCTATCACATTAGTTCTTTTGGATTGGCCAATTTTGTCGTCGGGAATTGTCCTGAAAAGGCTAATGGGTTGAGGATTTTCAATTAAGTGGATCATTATCTTAAATTGGTAATTCACTCTGAATATTCTTGAGAGAAAAATAATAAGTATAGCTTACAAGATCCAAAGTAAAGAAAACTAGGGAGAAACTTACAAATCCCCAACCATTTCTGGTGAACGCTTGACCTACGACAGTAAATTGACACCGGCTTGAAAGGAAAATCTCGATATAGGCACGTTCTTCGACATAAGCTGCAACACCACCATTGTGGGGACCTTTTTCAAGTGCTCTAGCAGCTTCTTCTGATGTTTTTAAAGGAACAAGCCTAGACTCATCAATACCAATTTCTTGGATTAAGTAACTTTTAGAAAAAGAACCTTGAGTGTAACCAATTGGTTCTTTGCTAATTACTAAACTTTCAATGCCTTTAATGGGTGAAGAAAGTTGCTGTACTGTGAGGATTGATGTTAAACTTGCAGTGTAGCTTGATGTAATTATAAGAACTACAAATAACCATATAAGCAGCACACAACGACCAAGTGTACTCACTGTGTTTTCCTCTACATAGTATAGAAAAGTGCAACTTGATTAATCATAGGGAAGTTAAAATTTTGATCATGTATGTCATGGAAGACAAAGAACTGGCACTTACTGTGGGAAAAGAACATTGTTGAAAAGCTAAACCTGCCACATACAACACAAACAAAAGTTACAAACATACTTGTAGCTAGATATTAATGTGTGTTTGGTTCTACTGCAGCGAAAATAGGTTTTGAATACATTGATTGTGGTTAAAAGTGAGGTGAACGTAAAATGATTAAGATTTGGATACATTCACGTAAAAGTGAGTTAAACAATAAAGGCTTGTTTGGAATGACATATTTGAGATTATCTACTGACAAGTACTTGTGAGATTGTTCGAGAGAGCTTATGGAAACAAATTATCACATGTCCATAAGTTGTTTTCAGCTTATTTCCATAAGCTCTTCAAGATAGCTTACATGAAAACTGAAAAACAGTTTAACTTTATTTTATCTTTTGTTATAGAAATGACTTATACATAAGTACTTTTATGATAAGCGCTTATGTTATAAGCACTAAATTAATTTGTTTATCTATACAGGGCCTAAATTTAAGGCTGAAAATCTTGTTTGGACTTCGGAAGCAAAAGCTTAAAAACTCAGCTTCAAGTAAGGATCTATGCAATTTGACTCAAGAGCACCAAATTACCTCAACATGTTTAAATCAATTTTATGTTTCTAAAATAACTTTTTCTTCCCACAAAAATTGAATCCAAATATGCACCAAGTAAACATAGTGCGAAAATTGTAACCTTCACATAAATATTGCATGTCTAATCAACATTGGTTTGGTTTAAAAAAGGTTGAATATTGGTTAAGCAATGAAAAGGACGGGAGATAGAATACTTTTACTTACCAAAGAATAGTAACCACTTGTTTTTTGGGTGGTCCTCTAAATTCATCATTCACCCTATGCTCCAAAATCCAAACAACAGTTCCCACTATTATGAAAAAGACAGCTGTGACAAACCACATCCTTGGTGTAAATGGTGCCAAAAAGGCCAAAGCACTAGTTTCTGTCTGCCTAACTGGTGCTACTACCACTAAACCAGACTCAACATATGGCTGAGTAAAATCAACCAACTTTGTTCTTTTTGTAGTAATTGCAATGTCACCTACTGCACCATCAAATTCCTGTATAGGAAGAAGAAAACTTGTTTCAGAAGTTACCATAAAAATATCCAAACTCCACAAAAGATTATTGGCTTGACACGATACTCACACCGGTCTTGATCGAACGGAGAAGCTCGGTGTTACTGGGATTGTTTATACCATCCCCATATGGGACAAACTTATAAGGAACAGCATAAGGCAACAGGTTAACTGCAGAAAGAAATACATCAATGCAGAATCCTTGAAATGTATTGATGCCTGGTACTTGCCAGACAAATTCATGGTAAGTAACACCTATCGGGACTCCAATTCTTAAAAGCCTTCCATTGTTTGGAAAAACCCAACCACGCGGCTTCTGGACTGTGTCTCCAGGCCAAATCACAGGGAATAGTTTCTGACTTTCCCTGGAATCATTGGCTTCTGGAGAAACAACTGATAATCCAGAGTGATTAGACCAATAACAAATCCTCCGAGACCCGGTTCCAATCACATTGATGATTTCATATGCAGGATTAACAAGGTTTTTATCAGGTGCATACTTGAACAAACCTGTCACACCTGTCATATTAACTTCATAAATGTTTCGAAGTAACGAATTCCCTTCGTCAAAGATGTTCAATGCATCAAGATGCAAGTTGTCCCCTTTTAGTACGGATAACTTTGGATCATTTGAGAAGGTGATTTGGTTCCCTTGCTTGAAAAATGCATCAAGTGCATGAGCAAGAGCATAAACAGTATCATATGCATAGAAAGACAAAAAACTAAGTCCAAGTGGGCCATTAGCAGTGTTTCCATAAGTCAAGTTTTTCCATCTAGAAACAAACCTTCTTTTGAGCTCCGAATCTGGAATGTAAACTCGTGGCGTCAACACTCCTTGGATTGCATCCATTGAATCAGAAGATAAAGGACTACTTATATCAAGAATAGCAGAAAGAAAAGCAGTGGCTATCCATACATAACCAGTTGTCATCATTCCAAGATTCTTTGCAACACTGAACACTTTCGGGCCCCAAAGAGTGTTGGCATGAACAACTATAACTCTTGATTCAGCTAGAGCCACCTGAACAAGCACATTTGTTATCTCCTCCGTAGTTGCTTCGGGACTCACAGGCGCTTTATATGATATCCTGCAACGTCTCTTGGCAAGCTTATCGCTTAATGCAGTAATTCCATTCCTCCCATTATCATCATCAATATACACAGCAATGACTTCTTTCCATCCATAGTAGTCAACAAGGTCTGCTATTGCAGACATTTGAAAAAGATCACTGTGACATGTTCTGACAAAAAATGGGAATTGAAGTGAAGAAAGGGTTGGGTCTAAAGCTGAAAATGACAGAAGAGGAACTTGAAGCTCATTTGCAATATGAGTTATGACATGAGCTGTTACAGAACTATGGGGGCCAATAATTGCCACAGTGTCACTAGACATAACCTGCAAAACTGTAATCACAGAGTTATAATCTCAAAAGAGTTGAACTAAGGTCGTGTTTGGTCAACTTAATTAAGTGCTTATCATATTATAAGTACTGATGTATAAACTATTTCTCTAACAAAAGATTTATCATATTGTTTTCATATAAACTATAAGTTGTTTTCATAAACTATCATGAAGAGCTTGTGAAAATAAATAAAAACCAGTTTATAGACATGTCATCATGTTATAAGCAGTTACCATAAGCTCTTCTGAACACTCACGTAAATGCTTATATCAGTAGATAAATTCAAATAAGCCAATCCAAACAATGCATAACTTCATTATTGTTTTTCAAGCTTCAACCTAAGAAAAGGATATTATGAAAGACATACATACCCTCAGCAATGCTTAGAAAACCTCTATATTTAGAATCTTCTTGAAGAGAGAGCTTCAACTTGGTCTCACCAAGAATGTTTGGATCCGAATTTACATCTTGAACCGCAGCTTCTATAGCGATTTTTATAATCCTACCAACACTAGTATTGAAAGAGAAGAGAGCACCAATATTTACAACATCAGGCCTTGTTGAATTATGGAGGCCAGCCTCAGTTGAAGAGAAACCATTGTAGAGAATCATTAGAGCCAATAGCCAAATTTTAACCATGGTTTGATGAGTTGCCTATAAAACAATAGTCACAAATTATCACCCTCTTAAACAAACAAGCCAAGAAACATCCCAAATTTCCCCATTTAATTTATTTTTACATCAAGATCTCAATAACAGGTCCTCAAGGTGCAGCTCAAGTGGTAGAGCTGAAACACCCAAAAGAATTCGAGAAAGAAGTTCAGAGTTCACACCCTAGCTACTAACACAGGATACTAACAACTAACATTTGTCTATATAAAAAAAAATCCAACTTATTGTAAACAAATAATAAATTGCATCTCTCAATCATAAAGATAGTAACATAACAAATACAAGTATACAACCATAAAGATAGTCACATAACCAAAAAACCAAAGGGTTACAAATTGAAAAGCCAGAAAAACATAAAGCACAAAAAAAAAAACAAGATTTTTAATCACATATCTATTATAAAAGACATAACAACAGCCATAAAGCATAACATTAACACATAAAGCAAGCTTTGGAAATAGAAAAGCATCAAAGATTCAAAATGTCGGATAATAAATAAATAAATAAAGAAGTAACAGATTGCAACAGCAAAACCCCAACATGGGAAAGAACAAAACTTTATACAAAAGGGTCAGCGTAAGTAACTTCATGAAGTTAAAATAAGACATGCCTGATAGATTCAGAAAGGATGTATGAAATGGCTTTTTATATAAAGCAGCAAAAGGGTGTAGAAACAAAGTGAAGCTTGGTTCAATTTGTAAATAAAAAGATGAACTTTAACCGGTTGATATGAATTGAAAATGAAGAAGGAACAAAAAGTAGGAACAGAGAGAGAGCTTAAGCATTGTGGAGAATATAGGCAAGGAACTAAATCAAAGTGGAGAGAAAAATTCAGGGAAAATAAAAAGGAATAGAATAATAAATGTCAAAATGTTAAGTTTATTAATATCTACGATGCACACTTCATGTTCAATATATGTTGTCGGAAACCAACACCACCACATATTTATCAATTTTTCATTTTTCATTGTTGTCAAATATAAATAAAAATTTATTTAATTCAATTTGGACTATTATATTAATTTGCTTTAACCAATTAAGGGAAAACAGAAAAGGTAGAGAATAATTAATGTCAAAAGGTAAGGTTAATTAATACTCCCTCTTTGCGTTTTTTAGTGTTCACAAAGTTTAATTTAATATTAATAATTGATTTGTTAAAAAATATACTAGTTGTTCAATATATATAAAATTTTCAAAAATGATAATCAAAAATCAAAAAGTAAATATCTACCCTGCATGTTAGGGTATTCAGTGCAAAATATCAACACGTGATACTATTGAACACCGACGTGAGACATGACTATTTACATTTTTAATTTTAAGTAATAATATCATATGTATATTTTAATTTTTCATATAGTCATTTATTATTATTTTTTATTTCTCTATATCGCATTTATTATATCAGCATCTTTTTCTTTTAAAATGTATAGTGCATAAAGTGTATACTGAATATTTTTTTATTTTTATAATAGAAAATTTGTTTATTAGTTCAGTGCGTTGAAAAAATAATAAAATGTGGACGAAAATGATACTATTGGTATTCACTCGTTTAGCAGTTACAAGTGGGTATTTTGGCTAAGTTATTTTGTCCTTTTTATTTTGGCAACGGTTTAGCCAATGAAAACATGTAACACATTTACCAATAACATCATGATAATTTAACTATACACAACACAACCATCTTTTTAGTTCATACAAAAATTATTCCTAATGTATTCTTAAAGGCATTTGTTACAAAAATAAAAAAATATAAATTTTGTACAATGGAATGTTATGGAAAGAGATTGCAGCCACTACTCACTCATAGTCAAATGATGACGTGGAATTTTCTTCCACCGTTGAGCCAATAAGATGTTTACATGTCAACAAATTCTACTATTTTTTTAACCTATAATTTGTAGGACTTATATAATAACTTTTAAGTGTATTTTAAGAAAGATTGTGTTGTTAGGATAGTTTTTTGTTTTATTTTATAAAGGAGATTATTATAAACACAATATGTTAGGGCCTTTTCGAGTAATTTCATGTTCTTTTTTATTGTTTCAACTAAACATATTTGGACAAAATAGTTAAGTTAAATTTTTATTTATTTTCTAAAATTTAAAATTTAAAAAAATATGTTTAATAACTCAATATCAACCACTATTGCAAATGATTAACTATATTTGACCGTTACTTTAACTATTGTCAATAAATATTTTGATAATTATTGACAAAATTACCCTAACCCGACTGTGTTAGTTACTACACTAGTGATCATTGACCACCACTCTCACCATAATCACTCACAAGTGATTAGCCTATTTAGAGATTAGTGTGGGTAATAGCTTACATTAAACTTTAATTTTTTTTTAATATTTAATACATTAAAAATATATTCGATAAAGAAAAATATTTATGTTATAGATTGTGCTTCTAGTATAATTTTTTTTTTTAACTAAATGTGTTAGTGTTGTTAAAATGATATTTAAATATAATAGAATTAAAAAGAACACCTAAATGTTATAGTATTATATATTAGACTACCTAAAATTTTGGAATTATAGTATTATATATTAGACTACCTAAAATTTATGTGTTTGTCCCTTCAATCACTATGAGCCAATTCGTTACCGTCATGCTTACCAATCACCACTCCAACTCCCGTTGACTATCAAATTTAGCAACTATTACTTCCATTATTAAATTATAAATTTATAATATTTAAATCATTCAATATTTAAAGTAATTTAATTCTAAACTTTATTGTTTTTTAAATATTTTTTTCCAAAACAATATATTTAAGAGCGTAAATATTTGATTTATTATATTTACTTGAAATAATTATTACTTTAAAATTTGATAATTTTATCAAATCACAGTCATGAAATGTTAAGATTTAATTTAAAAAGATGAATAAATTTGATTCAAATCTACTTTGAAAATGAAAGAAGTTAATATCGTTCATTATATATACAAATATTTATTATCAACCAAATTTTTACAACCTCTTTAAATAGTCTTAGAGAAAATGTTGAAAATGTTGTTGCATGAGCAGAAGAAGAGAAAAATGGTGAAGTAGTAATAGTAAGTAGTATAACATAATAGAAATAAATGGAAAAAGAAGAAGCCACGTGTCATTCCCTGAATCTCCCTTTCAAATTCAATGTCTCCAATGATGAGCGAAAAACTTGCAATGGCCAAAATCACTTCACATATATTTTACCTGCCACTTCTCAATGCTCTCCCCTTTTATCTCTTCCTTCTTACACCACCATGTGTTTTCTTCACCTTCTCCATTCCTACACTTTTTTCATTTCACCATTTCCTCACATTCAAAATACACATCATCTTCTAATATCACCTCACTCACCTTCATGTTTGCTTCTTTCTTTCTCATTCTGATCTTCCACAATTCTTCGGTTCTTTCAGAAATGGATTCTTTGTTGCCTGTGGAAGTGCTTTTTTGAATTTTTTTTATTTTTGGGATATTGGGTTGTGTAAAAATCAAATCTTTTAGTTGTTTTTGATTGTGGGGTGATTTGGTTTGGTTTGGATTGGATTGGATGTTTTTTGTGATGGGAGAAAGATGGCACCAGGGAATTGTTGCAGCTCTGATGTAGCAGCTATATTAAGGGGAGGTGAGTGTTCCATGGAGGATCAAAATGGTGATACTTTGGGGAGTTTGAATCAGAATACTATTGTTGGCAAACCTCCAAGGGATCATTCTGTTATGCGTCATTGTACCAGCTCTTCATGGTTGGCTGAATCGGTAATTGATTTCTCTAATCAAATTGTACTTTATTTCATTTTGATATATGTATGCTTAATTTCAAGCTTGAAAATTATTTGAGTTTTGTGAATTGTGATGTCTTTGGATTATGTGGATTGTGGTTGTACATCAATTACAACCTCACATACTAATTATGTTAATGTTACTATGTAGCATCTACACCTTAGATTCATTATGTGTCAAATAAAAGGTGTGTCAGGTGTCTGGCACATGTTGGCGTTCGTGATTACATTTAATAAATCTATTTTTTCAAAAAATATCATTGTCAGACATGTTAGTGTTGTGTCTGTTGGTGCTTTGTAAGATATATATGTTTACTCGAGGCTTGGAAATGATTGAGTTTTCTTGATGATGCGATGATTATGTGGATTGTATAGTTGTACAATTACAATCTTCTTGCATGCCAATCATAGTCTTTAATTAACAATTATGTTGATTTTATTGTATGGTGGCTAGGAATCAAATATTAATACTATTGGCCTTAAATCAAACACAGAAGATAAATCAGAGTTTCCACTTACATTGAGATCTGGAAGCTGTTCAGAGAAAGGACCAAAGCAATACATGGAGGATGAGTTTATATGTATTGATATTCTTGGTGATATTGTTTCTCAACATCCAGATCTTCCATCTCCAGCAGCATTTTATGGGGTATGTTTCAATCTTGTTGCTGTTTGCATGCCGTTGTAAACAACATATATTTGTCATAATTGTACTTGGTCTATTTTCTACTCATACTCATGGAGATTGTGTACTATAATATGCAGGTATTTGATGGACATGGTGGTATTGATGCAGCATCATTTATCAAAAAGAACATCCTTCAGTTTATAGTTGAAGATTCTCAATTCCCATCTAGCATTAAGAAAGCATTAAAAAGTGCATTTGGGAAGGCTGATAATGCATTTAGAGATGCCAGTTCCCTTGATAGCTCTTCAGGAACCACAGCTCTAATAGCCCTTGTGTTGGGAAGGTAAGGGACCAAGGACCTAAGCACCATCAATCTGCATATATATAGATATAGGTTTCCAATTTTTCATGTATGCTAGTAACAATCTTTTAAGTCGCGATCATTGATATTGTACAGAATAAAGGTCAAATACACTTGATACATCCATAATTGCGGTCGTAGAAACATCAAAACTTCAAAAAGCCTTGGCTAGCACATTAGACCATGTTTGGATAAACAACTTGATTAAACGCTTATAGCATATATGTTTATATATAAGCTATTTCTATGACAAAAGATAAAATAAAGTCAAACTGTTTTCATATAAACTATCTTGGAGACCTTATGAAAATAAATTGAAAACAATTTATGGACACGTCATAATTCCATAAGCTCTCTCAAAGAGCCTCATAAGTGTTTATGCCAGTTGATAAACTCAAATAAGTCAATCTAAACATAATGTAAATTGATAGTTAATTTATATACACTAACAAACTCCCTATGTTACAGAGCCATGCTGATTGCAAACGCTGGAGATTCGCGCGCTGTATTGGGGAAGCGTGGCCGAGCAGTCGAACTATCTAAAGACCATAAACCAAACTGCACTTCTGAAAGATTAAGAATTGAAAAACTAGGTGGTGTAATCTATGATGGATACCTAAACGGACAACTATCAGTGGCACGCGCACTAGGAGATTGGCACATTAAAGGGTCAAAAGGTTCTAAAAGTCCTTTAAGCTGTGAGCCAGAGCTAGAAGAAATAGTACTAACAGAAGAAGATGAATTTTTGATAATGGGGTGTGATGGATTATGGGATGTTATGAGTAGTCAATGTGCTGTTACAATGGTTAGGAAGGAACTTGTGCAGCATAATGATCCTAACATATGTGCTAAGGTACTTGTTACCGAGGCACTACAAAGAAACACTTGTGATAATCTCACAGTTGTTGTGGTTTGTTTCTCTAAAGATCCACCTTCTAAAATTGAAATTCCTAGATCACATAGGAGAAGGAGTATTTCAGCTGAAGGACTTGATCTTCTTAAAGGTGTCTTGAATGGTAGATGAATGAATGAATTTTTTTTAGTCAATTGTACAGATTGAAGTTTTTGGGTGCTCATACAAATACTATAGACATCCAATCCAATTTTTGGCCTCTCAAAATTTGCAAAGTCAATTTTTTGAGAAATGGCTCATCAATAAGTCTCTTTTAGCCAAGTGGTGGTGAATTGCACAAGAATACAACAACAAGCATTCAAAAACTTGTTCAAGCTCTAGCTTATTAGCTTATTCTAATACTTTTGTCTGTTTCTCACTTCTTATTAGCTTATCTATCACAACTTTTTTTGAGTTTATTGTAAATTTGTAAGGATCATTCAATTTTGTTAATTGCACACATATTTTTATTTTTATTTTTATTTTAAATGAATAGCCACCATCTTTGTTATAGGAAAAATTGTACACATACCTCTTATATAAATCCTGTTAAATGACATATACTCAAATATTTTTATGCAATGGAGGGAAGGTGTGTAACTAAGAGGAGATAGTTGTGCATCTTGATTAGAAATAGAAGTAGGTATTTCAGGGTTTGCAACATTACACAACAATCACTTAATGTTACACTCAATAATTGTGTATAGTTATTAACATTATACTCATTTAAATATAACCAAGTGGTTGAGGTAATTATTGTTTATGATCTTGAGTTAAGAATTAATTGAACATACAAGAGGGACCAATTTAACATGATAACAGACCGACTTTGAATGATCCAATCCAATTCACGGAGGCCTAAAAGGTTCCTGAATTAGGACATTTCACATACTAACAAATGCAATATGAAGTGAAGGACCACCATAATTCACATACACCTTTATTTTTAGCCACATGATGTCAATCATACTATGATTACAACCATCAAACAACATCACCTTACTTAGACAAGGATATGCGTTCGAAATCAGACAATGATATGAGAATCATATACCCCTCCTGACAACTCTAATGGTACTCTAAGAAATGTCATATAAAGAAGGACATGTGCATAGAAAATGTACACTAATTTATAACCTAAATAACTCTCACTCTTATATACAACTTGACTTGATAGTCAACGTGTTGCCACCAAGAAAACAATTATTGCTCATTATCAAGCTAAAAATCCAAGTATACTCCGAATCAATTAGCAACACAGTATCTAATACATATTTTCTAACCCATCATATAAATGTCTATCAAATTTATGCAAAAATTATATAATTTAGTAGATTCTATTAAAATTTCAATCAATAAAAAACAATGTTCAAAAAAAAAAATTAGAATGTGTAACCAATTTATTTGTTAGCAACAACAAAAGTTAACAGAACAAACATGTACATCAATAATAACAAGGATTCGTTTTGCTGAGAGAAGCTGGTGTCTGTCTCCGACACCGTTTCATTAGAGATGAGATTATTGCAACATTCTTCAATCTCTTCACGCCCTTACGCGTCTTTTCTGAATTATTGTTTGCACTTTCAAACGCATTACTCTTCTTCTTCTTCTTTGCCGCCAACACAAGACCATGTTTGCCAGCTCATACTTGACCAAAAAACCGCTTCTGAGGCGCTCGATACCTTCAGATGGGCCTCAACCTTCTCCAAATTCACCCATTCACAATCCACATACCGTGCTTTAATCCACAAACTCTGTATTTTTCGCCGTTTCGATACTGTCAAGCAACTGCTCGACGAAATGCCTAGCTCAATCGGAGCTTCCCCGAGCGACGATATCTTCATAACGATCGTTCGGGGACTCTCCCGGGCCCGAATGACCAGAAGGGTCATCAAAGTTGTTGACTTGGCTTATAAGTTTCATGGCACACCTTCTTTGAAGATTTTCAACTCAATTTTGGATGTGCTTGTGAAAGAGGACATTGACATGGCTAGAGAGTTTTATAGAAAGAGTATGATGGAGAGTGGTGTTCAAGGAGATGATTACACTTTTGGGATTTTGATGAAAGGTCTTTGTTTAACAAATAGGATTGGTGAAGGTTTTAAGCTTTTGCAGCTTATCAAGTCTAATGGGGTTACCCCAAACACTGTCATTTACAACACTTTGCTCCATGCACTTTGTAAGAATGGAAAAATTGGAAGGGCTAGGAGCTTGATGAATGAGATGTCGAGCCTGAACGATGTCACCTATAATATTTTGATATCTGGGTATTGTAAGGAAGAGAATTTGGTTCAAGCACTTGTGTTGCTTGAGAAGTGCTTTGCCATGGGTCTTGTACCTGATGTTATCACCATAACTAAGGTGGTTGAGATTCTATGCAATGCCGGCCGTGTCACCGAGGCTGCCGAGGTTCTTGAGAGAGTTGAGAGCTTGGGGGGTTCTCTTGATGTTGTCGCTTACAATACATTGATAGAGGGGTTTTGTGGAGTGGGAAAAGTGAAAGTTGGACTTCATTTCTTGAAACAGATGGAGAATAAAGGCTATCTTCCAAATGTGGATACCTATAATATACTGATAAAGGGGTTTTGTGAATCTAGGATGTTGGATTTGGCTCTTGATCTATTTAATGATATGAAAACTGATGGAATCAAACGAAACTTTGTTACTTTCGACGCGATGATTAGAGGTTTGTGTTCAGAAGGAAGAATTGAAGACGGTTTTTCAATTTTGGAGTTAATGGAGGAAACCAAAGAAGGCTCTAGAGGTCACATTAATCCTTACAATAGCATAATCTATGGTCTATTTAAGCAAAATCGTTTCGACGAAGCCACCGAGTTTCTAACAAAGATGGGTAAATTATTCCCTAGAGCGGTTGACAGAAGCATGATGATTCTACAGCACTGCAAGGAAGGTAGTATTGAAGAAGCAAAGAGGGTATATGATATGATGGTTGAGGAAGGTGGCATTCCAAGTATTATAGTTTATAACTGTCTTGTTCACGGCTTTTCCGAACAAGGTAGTATCCGAGACGCAATAGAGCTTATCAATGAAATGATAGCTAATAACTGTTTTCCCGTTGCATCAACATTCAATGCTATCATCACTGGGTTTTGTAGAGAAGGAAAAATTGAAAGTGCCTTGAAGTTCATGGAAGACATCACTGCAAGAGGTTGTGTACCTAACACAGAAACTTACAGCACTTTGATTGACGTGTTATGTAGGAAAGGGGAGCTTCAGAAAGCCTTGCAGATCTTTTTAGAAATGGTAGAGAAGGGCATCCTTCCTAACCATTTTATATGGAAAACATTGTTACTCACTTTGAGTCTACAGAAAAATTTCAGTAAGAATATGTCTAACATAGATTATTTACTCTAGTGGATTAGAGAAATTGTGACATCTGCTTTGGAGCATTCCATGTTGTTTATTATCAATACCATATAAGTTACTTGATAAGAGAAAAAATGATTTAGTCCAAGAAATTTTAGGCTTTGAATAATTTGGTCCTTGGAAAAAAAAAACGAAACTTAAAAATGATCCTGAAATAGACATTCACCTTTCACATTAGTTCTTTTGTCTCGACCAATTTAATCTTTCAAATTGTCTTTTAAGAAACTATTATGATAATTAATTTTAGTTAATATTTTTAAAATTTGTTACTTTTATGAAATAAATTGTTTGAGCTAACAATTTCAAATTAAATTCACAATTCATAGCCACTTTGTTGGCAGGTCTCAGCAGCATTAGTTTGTGGCTATAATTTTAGATTCTTTTACTGAAACTCAAGTTAGATATTAATACTTGTATGTCGTCACATATCACTGATAGACACCGACAGCAATAGTGTCACTGAGATCTACACAAATTAGGCACCACATTCAATTTCTTAGTTCAGCACCCTTTTATCAATGATTTTTAAATCTTACATGTACATGCACCTTGTAGTGACTAGTACCTGCAGAACTTATCTTTATGGTTATGGGTCTCCATAACAGGAGCAGAGTCCTGGTTGGTGAAAAGTTGAGTTGCCTCCTTCAGTTTAGAGCTCTCTTGCCGTGATTTTTATAAGATCCAATGTCTAATTTCTGGGCTACCATGATATTCCACTGTGGTTATAGTGTTTTTCCAAACACTAACTTCATCATTTTCTATTGTAAAACAAAAATAATCAACAGTAAAAAGTTAAACGAATCAATTGTCACACCAACAATACGGCTAAATGCATGTTTAGTATCACGGTGAGTTCGTCTTCCTAATTGTGAAAAACCATCGTGATATCAAACATACACTAATTTGATTGGTTGTGACTGAGCTAACTGGACAAGAGTAGGTAGCATGTCACTTTTACACCATAGGTATATTTGGATTTTTGTTGGACTTTTCATCTATAGGATAAAAATGAACACATTTTCTTCATTTCTTTATCATAACGATAATGATGAATTGGATATATATTATACAGGACAGGTCCAAAGATGTTCAGATATCAGAAAATAATATGACGTAGTTATTTGTCCTTTTCTTTTAGCCTTGCTGTATGAATAAGGTTAAGCAAATATCAAGATTAAAATAATTCCTTTTCCAGATAAGTTGTGTGTCTTATACTCTTATGTAAGCTACTCATAGTAATTTTTCTATTTATTCTATACATATATACTTTACAATTTGGCATGATACGTGGAGATTGCAACAAAATTTTGTAGAAATCATGCCACCTACCACAGAAAATCCAATAAAATATATTGTAAATTATAGTAGAAATTGCACTCATCTCCTATAACTTATGCTTAAAAATTTATATTAAATATTATTTATTAAAAAAATTTAAATTTTTGTAGTGTTTTTTATAATATTTCAAATATACTTAAAGAAGTTATTAAAAAATTTAAATATTACATACTTAAGAGAAAAGTTTTTAAAAAGTTAAAGGTAAAATATGATATATTTAAGTTTTTAAAAAGTTAAAAGTAAAATATGATATATTTATATGAACATAAAATTTTTAAGGTAAATTTATTTTTTAATGTTAACCAACCAATTTTCGAGATTGCTTGGATAGATGACACCTCTTAATTTAAAGCTTTCCTCAATGCAACTGCATTACACTTGTTCCATAGTGAGATCTATAAAGAACTTTGTTTATTTCTGTGAAGACATTTTATGAACACAAGTTAAACTGGTCTTTTTGTTACAACTTTTCTAAAAACGATTTTTAAATTATTATTATTATTATTATTATTATTTCTTTTATAATATTTTAAAAAATAAAAATAAAACTTCAAATAGAAAATGGATTTAAATAAATTATCTTAAAATTTTATTTTAAATATGTTATTTGTTTGTTGTAATTTTTTAGATAATAAAATTTCAAAAAACATTAAATAAAAATTTATTTTGAGAAAGTCTTCTTAAAATTATTTTTGAGAGATAATACGTTTCTCCAATGTTGTTTTACAAGGTTCATTTTTTTTCTATGGCTAAAAACTGATTTTCCCAACTTGAAAAAAAAATTCAGCTAAACTACTTTTGTTCATGTGTGGTAACCACTGTGCTTCAACACGCTAAATCGGTTAATATTTTTTACAAGAGTGCTCAATAAATTTTGTGTCATTGAAGAAATTTGTGAAAAATGATGAAACCCTCTCTACATTTATGAATTGGATAACAAAGTTTTTGATTCTCATTTATTTAATAAATCAAAACCATTAATTAAATCTCACGGTTTATTTTATCCAATAATTAGGTGAGGCATATAGTTGTTTTCTCATCTTATACACCATCAAATGTCTAAATTATTTTATAATTTTAATACAATATTAATTACCTTTTATTATTAATATATTTTTATTTATTATACTTTAATTCATCAAAAAATTTAACTAATTGTAATCAATAAAGATGTTTAAAAACAAATCAATAAAATTAATTGTAATTAATAAAAATATTTGAATACGATCAACAAAATTAATTATTTTAAAAAAAAAATAGTGAGACAATTAAAATGAAACAAAATGACATATATAGTATATAATTTAGAATTGTGTCAGTATTCTCCTTTAAACACCACATATTAATAAATTGAGATTCACATAAATTCATTCATACCATATATTTTTTATCTATAATTTGTACATATGTATAATCAATATTAATTATTGTATCACTCATTATCAACTTTTCATTTTCATATAGGTCAAATATTTTTATCTAAGCAACTGAAATAGTTTAAGGAATCAAACATAAAAACGTTCTTTATATGGTCAAATCTTTTATAAAATTGAACACACTACGCCCAACATGTTTTAAATAAAAAATTCCAGATTTAGAATCTGATTAACATTTTGACTTAATATGTTTTTTTTTTAATCAAAATAATAATGACAATTTATTAAAAAATTGAGAATATTTTTGACCAATTTTATATTTTGTTAAAACAAAAAAAGTTGAGAAGTTAATTCTAAATTCTCTTCCCACAACCCAACATTGAAAAATAAAACCCATTTTGTTCTCAAACTTCATCTTCTTCAACAAAACCAACACCAAAATTTTCATCTTTTGAATTCAACCATGGTGTTCAAAGAAGCAGGTTCATCATCCTATTCACTTCCACCTTATCCACGTGAAGACACACCACTTCTCACCAAATCACAACCACTCTCTTCTCAATTCAAAACCTTGGCAAACATCTTCATCTCCATCGTTGGCGCCGGAGTTCTTGGACTTCCTTACAGTTTCAAAAGAACCGGTTGGTTCACCGGTTTAATCATGCTGTTTTCCGTCGCTTATTTAACCTACCACTGTATGTTACTTCTCGTCAACACTCGCCGGAAACTCGAATCTATATTGGGATTTTCGAAAATCAAATCTTTCGGTGATTTGGGCTTTGCTATTTCTGGCTCATTGGGCCGTTTATCGGTTGATTCGATGATTGTGCTTTCTCAAGCTGGTTTTTGTGTTAGTTATCTTATTTTTATTGCTTCAACTTTAGCTTTTCTCACCGCCGGTGACTCCTCAGGTGAGACGGTACCGGTGTTCATTGGTTTGACGCCGAAGGTTTTGTTTCTTTGGGGGTGTTTTCCTTTTCAATTAGGGTTGAATTCGATTAAGACTTTGACTCATTTAGCCCCTTTGAGTATTTTTGCTGATGCTGTTGATATTGCTGCTAAGAGTGTTGTTATGGTGGAAGATGTTTTTGTTTTTGTGAATAATAAGCCTCATTTGGAAGCTTTTAAGGGTTTCTCTGTGCTTTTTTATGGTATAGGTGTTGCTGTTTATGCTTTTGAAGGGATAGGAATGGTTTTGCCTTTGGAAACTGAGACTAAAGATAAAGAGAAATTTGGTAGGGTTTTAGCTTTAGCTATGGGTTTGATTTCTATAATATTTGGTGCTTTTGGTGCTTTAGGTTACTTTGCATTTGGTGAAGAAACAAAGGATATTATTACTAATAATTTAGGTCAAGGTTTGATAAGTATTGTGGTTCAATTAGGACTTTGTATTAATTTGTTTATTACTTTTCCTTTGATGATGAATCCTGTTTATGAGGTGTTTGAGAGAAGGTTTTGTGATTCTAGGTATTGTTTGTGGTTGAGGTGGTTGTTGGTTTTGGTTGTGAGTTTGATGGCACTTTTGGTGCCTAATTTTGCTGATTTTCTTTCACTTGTTGGAAGCAGTGTGTGTGTTGTTCTTGGATTTGTGTTGCCTGCTATGTTTCATTGTATGGTTTTCAAGGAGGAGTTAGGTTGGAGATGCATTCTTTCTGATGGGGCAGTTATGGTTTTTGGATTTTTTGTTGCTGTTGTTGGAACTTTTACTTCTGTCACAGAGATTCTTTCTCCTAAGGCCTAATTGATTTTTGGCTCAAAAAGTTTGTGACAGATGAAAACTTCTTTGGTCTTGATGGTTAATTGGGCAACTTGGGTCATCAATTGGATTTGATACTGCTATCAAGTGTTTTTTGTTGATTGGATCATGATTATCTATCATGAAACCTTCGAATGTATGTTTTTCTTTTATGTAAAAAGTTGTAGCTCTATTTGTTGGAATTGAAGAATTAAAGAGAAAAGTGAACATATACAAGTGTACCTTAATATTTTTTAAGTTTGAGAAATATTACATTAATTGCTGTTTGAAATTTTCTTTTTGATCCATAGGATCATAATACTATTATTATGATCCTATCAACCATAAAATACACCCAAGTCCTTGCACAAAAAATTCTTTTTAATAGCCTCTCTCTTTGGTATTTAGTGTATAATAACCACCAGGTACAATCATTTTGTCAATGGTCAAAAACAATTTCATAAAGTACCATTCCAACCTATTTGGTGTTTAATACTCAATTTATAAATGATCAATTCATGGAAAACTTAGGTGTGAAAGAAATCAAAGAATCAAATATTATTCAATAAACAATCCTTCAATCTAAGCATTCTTATTTTGTTTACGAAGATAAAAAGTTACATTCTAATCCTTCAATCTAAGCATTCTTTAGATTGACATGTTGTGTCAAAGGAATTAACAAATGTAATCTTTAATTTAGTAAATCAAGGTATGTGTCCTCATAATTGAAATTTATTTAAATAATTGACCTCTCATTAAATATGTTTTTTCAAGTATATTAGCTAAAGATCGAATCTCTAACTAAATTAGTAGGGGATCATTTATAATCTTAACGCTTATCATTAATAAATGAAATGAGATTTTTATTGAATAATTAATTTAGTTATGTTTATTAAGTTTTGCATATATATATTTGGGTAAGCATTAGCTAGATGTAGTTTGAAAGATGGTGATATCTTGAGTCACATATGAGTAGTTAGAAAGTGGTTGATCTTTAATGTGAAATCGGGTATTCAAATAATAATAATCAGAAGTACGAATTTTTTCCTATTTAAATTACTTAAAAGAAGACATTGACTATATTCCTTTTTTAAAAGAAATTACCTATAAAACTCACATACAATAATTTAGAATAAAAGGGTATTTCAAACTTAAAATATAACCAAAAAATCTAACTTATATTAGAATGACACTTTTAATTCTTTTATTTCAATTAAGGATGTTAAAACTGTTGAGACAAACTCTATAATTAAAGTTTTGATGAAAACAAACAAAAGTTAATTAAGAAAGTTAATCATGATTCTAAAATGTTATGTTAATTTAACTGGTGCTTTTGAGTGAATTTAATTAAGAACAGAATCAAGAAAAACAAAGGAAACAGCAACAAGATCATTCTGCAACAAAACAAAGAATGATCTCAAGCTTCAAGAATTGTTCATCACAGCATGTTGATCAAACTTTTTCTACATTCTTAACAAAGAATCTATCCAGAAAATTTATTCATATCTAATCAGTACATGGCAAGGAACAAGTAGGATTCATCCAAACTCAAAAAGGCTATTTGATCTCAAAATTAAAAGAACTCAAAGATAGACAAAAGTCATGACATAATGAAGAACTCCAAAAATTCAAATGTCACGAAAGCTCAATCAATCTTGACATATGACAAGACAATTACAAAGGAAATCCAGAATAATTAAAACGGGAACTCCAGAGTGATTATTTAAGCTCAAGAACGTTCATTCTAAAGACCAAGAACGTTTATCGTTCTCCGTTTTCTGCACAACAGCATAACTGCAACCTGCTCTGTTTCAGCTTGCCATTCTTCTCCAATCTTGTCTAGTTGCACTCAAGACTCAAGATGGAGAATGTATCATCCAAGATCAATAAAGAAACATCAAGGACGTTATCAGAAAAGTACATGACTGCTTTAAATGCTAAACCCAAAAGTTAAAAAAGGCTATGTCATAGCATGATTAATTTATTCAGAAGTACTGCCTTAAACCAGAAAAGGCAGAGCCTCTCCAACAGCTCTTTCGTACTTATCCAATGCATCTTCAACCTATAAATAGAAGACTTTAATCAAGTATGAAAGCAAGAAATTCAAGTGCAAAGTAATCCACAATATACAATCACACTTAAGCTTGAAATTCTGCAAAACAGAGGCAATATCATTTTCTACAAATTCGCGAAACAGCTGCTGCTGCAATATTCATATATCAGTTTGCAAAATTATCATTAGATCATTTGTAAAGAATCTATTCTCAAACAAGAGTTGAACAATATCAGATTCTGTCAAAATCAATCCATTTGTAAAAACTCAAACTATAAGAGTTTCTTTATAGTTTGTTTAAGATTTTGTCCTATCAAGGTTAGATAGGTATTGTTATTGCTTTCTGAGTGGAAAGTAATAGAGGTGGAAATAGATCAAGGCTGATCTATACTAAGTGTTGTAAGATTAAGAAGGTTCTTCGTTTTGAACATCTAGTGAAAATCTCACAGCGTGAGGACTGGACGTAACCCACATTGGGTGAACCAAGATAAAACTTTGTGTGATATTCTCTTCCCTATCTCTTTATTTGTTATACTGAATTGATTAACTAAGATAAAAGATAAACTGATTTTCTGTTTAAAACTAATCAAGAAACGTTCTCCGTTTTACAACTAAAACCAAGAACGTTATCCGTTTTCATAACCAAGATCAATCTTGAGTTATTTTCTTAAGTTTCAGCAGGAATTTTTAAAAGATGCATTTACAATTCAAATCCCCCTTTCTTGTAAATCAACGTTGTTACTTCAAAAACAACATTCTCTCTCTTCCTATTCATAAACAAAAATTAATGTATTTAATTAAAAATTATATATTTAATTTATAATTAAATATATCAACTTTTATTGAACTACTTGTACATCATATACTTCTTACAAATAAAACAATAGTCATTCAGGATTTTTTTTAATAACTCATTTTTTTAAAATATTTACTAATCTACTCCATTTTCAAAATTATATACTAATATACTTTTTTTTTTATCTTACAAGTCACTTTTGTAAATAACGATTTTCTTAAAGAAATCTGCGTTTGTATAGACTTAAGCCATTTTTTTAAATAGAAAAATTCAATTTCCTTTTTTAAATTAATATATATATATATATAATTCATAAAAATTTATAAACACAAATTTTAAATTATATTGATTAACTATAGTTGTCTGTAACATTTGGACAATATTTTCAAGTATGATAAGTTAACCAACATAGTCCGTATTTTTTTTAATATTTTTTAAATTAATTTCATTTTTTTTTATATTATAAAATAATATAAAATTTGACGATACACCTCATTATTATACCGCTGAATATCAATAAAAAGTTGATCATATGATCGTTTATAATGTAATATATTAAAACGTTAATTTATTTTTTCTTATGTATATATTACTAACAATCCTGGTACCTACCTGTGGTATGAAAAAGTAATAACAAGGTGTATCACCAAAGAAATTGAAAGTGTCAAGAAAATGAGGACTATATTGATTAATTGGTCATACTCCAAAACATTGTTTAAATATTACAAGTAACTCTAGTCAATCTATATGATTTAAATTTTATATTTATGTATTTTTATAAATTATATTAATTATATATAATATTTTTAAAAAAAATTTGAAAAAAAATTGATCTTTTATTTTTAAAAAATGACTTAAAGAAATTGCTTTTGCAAACGGACTTCTATAAAGAAGTCGTGATTTACAAAGCCAATTGTAAATGAAAAAAAAATTGATACATAATTTAAGAAATAAAGTAGAGTAGTAAGTTTTTTAAAAAACATGGGGTATTGAAAGAAAAACCTAATCAGCTCACCAAATTATTGATGGCATTTGCAAGCTTTAAGTATTAACAGTCTCAAATATACATCACAATCTACAATACGATGTATCTTCATTCTCTTAGACACTCTGCTTCTGAAGCCTATAAAGAGTGATCAACCTTAAGCTTTAATAAATAATAAATAAAGTGATAAATTCATGTACATTTACAATATAAAACCTTTTTACCATATTTAAACGGTAAAATATGACTAAAGTTTTTTTTAGGTACAAATATATATACACAAAAAATTAGAATGGCAAATAATAAAATAGAATTATAATAACTTCATAAAGATATAGTTTGACGAGTTAAACTTTTAGAAATGACTAATAAAAATAGCATTATAATAACTTTTTAGAGATATGATTTGACTTAGTCAATTGAACTAAATAAAATAGTAAATTTATTTCATAAAATAAAATGGTAAAATTTCAATTAACATACCCAAAAAAAAAAGGTCAATTTTGACGTGTAACAGAGGCAAAGGGAGAAGATTAGAAGAAGGTAATAAAATGGTAGACATTGAAAAATGAAAGACCCATGTTATTAACAACTAAACATCACATGAAGAAAAAAAAGCAAAAGATTTGAGAAAAAAGTGGAAACAATAATTTTAAGAGTGTTTCATACGTGACGTGATCCATTTGCAAAACCAGCAACACCACAAATAGAACAACAACAAAAAAAAAACAATACTTTCACCACATCTTAATCAAGTACTTCACATCCAAGCAATTTCCGAGTTAAATTAAAAGTACCCATTTCATTGGTAATTCTAAAAGTTAAAATTAAATAAAAAAGATTTGATTTTTCAATCTGGGTTTGTGATGTCTTGTTCTTCTTCATCGGGATCGGAGGAAGATGATGAGGGGTTTGAGTCTTATCGGAAAGGTGGTTACCATGCCGTTAGAATCTCCGATCAGTTCGCTGCCGGTAGGTATATAGCTCAGAGGAAACTTGGTTGGGGTCAATTTTCTACTGTTTGGCTTGCTTATGATACCAACACCTCTGTATGTTCTTCTTCTTCTTTTTCTCCTTTATTCAATTCACCAAACTTTTTTTAATTTTAATCATTTCAACATGTGATGGATGATTTATGTTTTGGATTTTAAAGTTTTTTTTTTTGTGAATGTTTGTTGTGTGTTATGATGCATGTTTCTTACTTGTAATATATATTTTATTTTATTTAATGTTGTTTTCTGTTACTGAATGAATGGATCTAAATCAGTTTTTTTTTTTTCTTCTCTTTTTGTTCAAAGTGTGTTACAATTACAAATTCCCAAAATTCCTTTTGTTTTGGAATTGGAATGGCTGAAAATGGGTGAATGGTCCTCACAAAATGTGACCTTTTTACATTTTGTTTTTGTCTTTTTATGTACAGGGGCAATAAATGTGTCTGTTTGAACTTTGAACTGGTTGATATTTTTGGTGCTTTCTTTATGCTCATTGTTTTTTTTTTTTTTTATATATAATCTAACACATGTAGGGCTATTTATGTTTGTTGGAAGTATATGGAATGGACGTAATTGTCTTTCTCAAGTTCATTTTTGATTCAGGAGTTTTTTTCACTGTTAAGATTTATAAGCCTTTTTTAATGTCTACAGTCAAATTTTCATGGATCCAAAACTTCTGATACCATAAATGGCATGAATTATTATTGTAGGATCTTGCTAATATTTGAATGTTAAATGGGAGAGAGGCTTTACTTATATACACACTATGGTAGTATTTGGTAGACATATTTGAATAGAATGAAACAGAAAACTTGGGTTCTCTTTTATGTTTGGTGAAGATTAAAATCCAAACAAAATAGTACACAAAGTAAAACAAATGGCAGTACTCAATTCCGATTTGTTTGTTTAGGCTTTTGGGAGAGTCCAAATGGATTTCTATTGAAGCTCTCTTTCACATGCTTTGAAATTGATTTTGACGAGAAGTAAACTTGATTCCTCGTCTAAAACAAGCAATAAATTAAACCGAAAAGAACATAAGAGAACAAGTAGTTTCATCCTGTTTTAATTGCATGTCATATGTTACTTATGTCACAATTCATTGATCCAGCTGGGTGGTTCTCCGAGCCCTTGTTGCTAGGAATATATCCAATTTCATCATATATTTATGTTTATTTCAAAAGTTTTCTGTATAAGTAAACATTAATGTTTGCGCATGTATTGCATATTGTTTACTTGACTAATGATGATTTTTAATTTTTTTTTTGCACCCTTCATTTCTTTTTCTAATTTTAAGATTGTGGTTTTCAGTCATATGTTGCTCTCAAAATCCAGAAAAGTTCAGCCGAGTTTGTTCAGGCTGCCCTGCACGAGATCAATGTTCTTTCGTCCATTGCTGATGGTGATCCATCAAATTCAAAGTTTGTTGTCCAATTAATTGATCACTTTAAGCACACGGGTCCAAATGGGCAGCACCCTTGCATGGTCCTTGAGTTTCTCGGTGATAGCTTGCTTCGTTTGATCAGATATAACCATTACAAAGGTCTTCCATTGAATAAAGTTAGAGAGATTTGCAAATACATTTTGATTGGTTTGGATTACTTGCATAGCGAACTTGGTATAATCCACACCGACTTAAAACCTGAAAACATTCTTCTATTTTCAACTATTGATCCTGCCAAAGACCCACTTAGATCTGGAATGTCCCCGATTTTAGAACGGCCTGAGGGAAATGCAAACGGCGGACTTACGAGTCTCATCGAGAAAAGGTTGAAAAAGAGAGCAAGGAGGGCAGTTGCTAAGATATCGGGAAGAACAGCTTTCATTGAAGGAAGAGGAGAAGCTGCAAAGTCTGATAAAAATGTCGATGGTATTGACACGAGATGCAAGATTGTCGATTTTGGAAATGCGTGTTGGGCTGATAAGAAGTTTGCAGAAGAAATACAGACAAGGCAATATAGAGCTCCTGAAGTTATATTGAAATCTGGTTATTCCTTCTCTGTTGACATGTGGTCTTTCGCATGCATTGCTTTTGAACTTGCAACTGGAGATATGTTATTTACACCAAAAACTGGGCAAGGTTATAGTGAGGATGAGGTATGCTGATTTTTTCTAATAAACTATTATGAACTGATTGGCTTAGGTTTCCTTGCATTACTGAAAGACAAACAAAACTGGATACTAATGCATTAGCTTAGATGTCAAGTTGACAAATTTTCTACTTTTCATATAACTGTTTCATGATCATGTTGAAATTGTTTGCCTGAACTTGTTAAAACATGGATCATTTATTTGTTGCTTTGAACAATAAAAATGTCCATGGTGCTGATTTCAGGATCATCTTGCCATGATGATGGAACTCCTAGGAAAGATGCCGCGGAAGGTGATGGATTACACTCTCATTGTCTGCATATTTTAATTCTTGAATATACTGTGGCATATCTAATGCTTGTGGATTGCAGATTGCTATTGCTGGAGCTCAATCCAAGGATTTCTTTGACAGGCACGGCGATCTAAAACGGATTCGAAGACTAAAATATTTACCACTTGACAAATTGCTGATTGATAGATATAAATTTTCAGTGAATGATGCTCATGAGTTTTCAGAATTTCTTTTGCCACTTTTCGATTTTGAGCCTGAAAAACGACCAACTGCGCGACAGTGCCTCCCACATCCATGGCTGAACTGCAAGGAGTCAGCTCCAAATGAAATGAGAAATGAATCTACTGTGGAAAAGGTTAATGTTGGGATGAGTAACCTTCAAATCAAGGTGGGAAAATGATGTGAGCCGTCTGATCGAAATCTGATAGTTTGAATTGTTTGACTTAGACAAATGCATCATGTCTGACTGCATGGAATCCAAATCCATGTTTTGACATAGTCTCACAGCTTTAACATGAACGACTGTTCATTGTGATTTGTTTTTGTTTTTATTAAATTCTATTGAGATTCTTTCCAGTGGATTATTAACTACATAGATGTAAATCAGTAAAGAATTTTGTTCATCCAGAGATATATATTATTATTTACGTGTTGTAAGTCGTTACATTCATCCAAATCTACTCTTGTGTTTTTCTTATTTAAAAAATAGGAGAATTTGCGTGTATAATTTCAATTTTGTTTCTTTGTCGTTGCTTTATTTAAATTTTTATAAGTATATTAGAAGATTCAATTTTTCAAAGTGATCACTTTAATTAATATTCAAATGAATAATTAATATTATATATATATGACTGCGATTATAATATTATCATTTGCTTTATTTATTTATCACTTTAGAGGAATTAAATTTATATTTAAATTTTTTTTCACAAAAATAAAAAATTATTTAACAATTTAAAAAATATACATAAATTAATTTTAAAAATAATAGTAACAAAAATAAATTTTGAAATATTGATATGTTGAATTTTTTTATTAATATTCGTAATTTGATAATTGAATGAATTAATTAAGATATATTTACCAAAAACAAAAAAAACGTAAACGGTTAACCTCTTAACCGACACACGTTGGTTGCAACTTGCAAGTATGAGTTTGAATCAAACCGCCATATTCCAAAAACACAAACAAACACACCTCTCTCGGAGTGAGTGAGTTAAACGTCGACGTTTAATTAGAAACCCTAGCCTAGGATCCCTCATTCCAGTTCCACGCAGTTCATGTTCGTCGCTATCCCGGCGGTAGAGCTTGATGGCGACCATAAGGCCTTTGCCGGAGGCTCTTCGTAGTTCAATTCGTTCTGGCATTTCCTTGTTCGATTTTACAAGAATCGTCGAGGAACTCGTTTACAATAGCCTCGACGCTCGTGCTTCGAAGGTACTATCTTTTATCTCCTACTGTGTAACTCTGTTTTCTATGTTTTGGTAATCACAGCCAGTTATTATAGAGAGAGAAGTCAAATTTGAAAATTGCTTTAGCTTTCAGATTTCTTACTATACCATTAACTGTGTGTTGTCTTTGTTTTAGGTATCAGTGTTTGTTAATGTTGGGAGGAGTTACTTAAAAGTAGTTGATGACGGTAATTTTTATTTTTTTATTTTTTTTTAGAAATGTATATTTATATTTGCATGTTCAAAATCTGTAACTAAGTTTAGTTTTTTGTGGATCGTTGTGGTTTCAATGCATGGTTTTGTAGGAGATGGAATCACTCGAGATGGACTGGAGTTGGTTGGAGAAAGATATGGTGTGTTTTTCTTCAATGTTGCTGGTTGATTCATGTAAATATGTGATCATTTTGATGCGCCTTCATGCTTCTTTTCTTCTTGGTCGTTTTCTGAATTTAGCTGTCTCAGGCGATACTAGTTTTTTTCTTTTCCCCCTAGAAAAAATGTATGGTGGAAGATATTTGGTGATCAAAGGGGCCATCAAAAGAAACTTATATTGTTTTTTAAGATTTTTCTACTTACCAATGGGACGTAGTTACTTGATAAAGTTCTCTTTATGTGGTGACCCAGATGACTAAGTGTGTATTTGGAAACTTTAATTTTGGTGGTGGAGATGTGTCAGTCTCGAAGCTACACCTACTAGCCAGTGTTGGTTTACCACATGGAGGATGGCTTCCTGTGTTTCCAAATTTTTGTCTCGAAGCTTAGTGACTTTACCTATCTGCCATCGCGCACTCAATTTTTGTGTTATATGCGATATGATTTATTATTTAATTGCTTTGACTGCCTTTTCAAATTGCCATATATGCTGTTGTTCTTCACAGTCAGTTTTATATAAGTTTATGAACATAATTTGCTATCCTTGGACTCTAAACATTAGTTAGTAAAGGTAACTCGGTGGTCATGGTCTGTTGCTATGGGTAAAACTTGACATCTAAAATACAACAATAGTGGGTTTCTATTAGGTGTTTATCTTTCATGAATTAAGTTTCGTTGCTGTCGTTGATAATATAGTTTATGCATATTTGTCAAGCAGCAACATCAAAGTTTCTTAATTTGGCTGACCTAAATGCCACAAGTGGAAACTTTGGTTTTCGTGGTGAAGCTTTAGCTTCCATCTCCGAAATCTCTTTGTTGGAAATAGTGACGAGAGCTTATGGAAGGGCAAATGGATATAGAAAAGTATTGAAGGTAGAGATAACTTCCAATGTTTTATTCTGGTAGACTAATCATATTATAGCTGCTAGTATTAATACAAGGTGTGATATTTTCTTTATTGTAATTGACTGCAGGGGTGCAAGTGTTTACATCTTGGTATTGATGGTGATAGAAAAGAAGTAGGGACAACAGGTTATAAATTTGATTAATCTGATAGTTGCATAGTTTTTTGTTTCTTCGTATGACTAAGGGTGACACCAATTCATGCATAGATGCCATTCAATTTTCCTAAATTTACACGCTGTTTCATGAGATTTAGACAGTGTTTGATATATAGATTAGAATAGGGTATAGTATAATCTATGGAGTCTGTGATATATTTGGTGCATATTGAAAGGGAAATAGAATATAACATAATGTAAGAAAAGTGGTGCATTCTGTTTCCACTGAAAGGGTGGAATGGAAGAGTTCTGTTTTGATCGTGTGCCAATCGCTACTCTAGAGTCATGGAAATCCTACAGTCATTAAACTTCCCTTTTAGTCTTTTGACTTTGAGCTAATTAGGATCTCAGGATTGTTTTCTGTGTTTTATGGCTCTCTATTTAGGATCTTATTATTCTATACTTTTGGTCTTTTGATTTTCACTTTATTGATTGCCAGATTAGACAATTTTTAATCTGTCTGCCTCCCCCCACTTGATAATCAATATTTCCTTTGGCTTTCTGTTATATTATTTTCTCTCATAATCTCTCTTTTACACCAAGAAATCTGCAATACATGTTCCATATTCATTGCATTTATGCGACTAGAAAAGCCTTTCTTGATGATGAATACTTTTATCTGGTTTCTTTAATACAATAGATTAATTGCTAATTAAGACCTTTTGTTTTTCAGTCATTGTCTGTGAAATATTTTACAACCAACCAGTTCGGAGGAAACACATTCAATCCAGGTTGCTTTTCTCTTGTCCCACTATACAAGCGACATGTTTTCTGAAGTCGTATTATGGAAACTTTGTTTCTTTTTCTAAATTTTGGATTGACTGATGAATTCTGTCTCTGAATTGGAAGCCCCATTAAGGTACTTCAATCAATCAAGAACTGTGTAATGCGGCTTGCACTTGTGTGCCCAAATATTTCCTTCAAAGTTGTTGATATTGAAAGGTATTTTCTCTGCAAAACCTCAAGTTATATCTTCTTTTTTTTTTTTTGGTTTTGAAACACTTTTTATACCCTACGTGTAGAGAGGATGAGCTTTTTTGTTCACATTCTTCTCCTTCTCCGCTGTCCCTTGTAACCACTGGCTTTGGGGTGGAGGTCACAAACTCTCTTCATGAATTAGAAGTTGAAAACGGTATCATAAAACTTACTGGATACATATCAGGTCCTTGCAATACCCTGAATATGAAGGTAACTCATATTTCGTATGCAAAAAGTCAATCATCTATCTCATCTCATCCTTACTTCTGGGTTGATTCTTCTCTTTCTCGTCCCCTAACTTTTGGTGTGTTTCAATATTTGCTTTGCAGGCCTTACAGTATCTCTGTATCCATGTGACAATACAAGTTTAGAGATTCTAATTGTAATGATTGTGATAATAGTACAAAGTTGATCTATTGAGGTTTGAAAAAGAATCAAATGTCATAAACATTTGTACCTTGACTTTAACGTGGTTAGATATCAACTCACAGTTCGTTTGCAAGGGCCCAATTCATAAGCTTTTAAGTCAATTGGCTATTAGGTTTGAGGATCATAACTCATGGAATGCTGATAATGAATGCCCAAACAAAAAGAGAAGCAGATCTCAACCATGTCCAGGATACATTTTGAATTTAAGGTGCCCCCGCTCTTTATATGTTTTGACCTTTGAGCCATCAAAAACTTATGTTGAATTCAAGGTAGTCTCCTGTTTTTTCTCTTAACGACTCCTATTTTATCTTACTAGTAATTTTGAGTTTGTGCTGCATAATTGTTTGCTTAATGTCCATAAATGATTTTTGTATGGTACACGGCTAGTTAGTATGAGAACATAGAAGGGAAATGCAAAAGATTTTCTCATAACTATAAGTGTCAAGGGTCATCTTTGAGTCCTTATCTTTTTTATCTTGTTTCTATTTGTGCTTATGGTACATATCAAAGAGATAATAGTGGTACAAATTTTTTGCGGATGATATTGCCCTAGTGAGAAGAAACAAAGAAGAAATGACTGAAAAGTTAGAGAGATGGAGCCAGGTCATGGAAATACATTATTTCTGTCTAAGAAGAAATAAACAAAGTACGTGAATACAAATTTAGCAAGAGAGACACAAATTGTAATTTAGAGGTAAAAAATGAGAGCGTACAATAATACCTTGCGTCCATTGTACAAAGTGATGGGAGATAGAGGAAGTGTCAACCATAGGATCTGAGCAGATAAAATAGAGAATGCTTTGGGTTTGATTTGCAATAGATAAGTACCATGCAAAAGGGAAGAAAACTTGGTATCTCAAATATGAAAATATTACATGGATGAGTGCTTGCACAAGACAAGATAGAATTAGAAATAGTCATTGGAGAGAATGTTGTGCAGCTCCCATTGTAGAAAAGATGGTCGATTCTTGTCTTAGGTGGTTTGAGAATGTTTAGAGAAGTGTTGGTAATGAAGGTTGAAAAGATAGAAGATAGTTCAATAGTTAGAAGTAGAGGGAGATCAAGGAAAAGTATTGGTCAAACCATTAATAGAGAACCATAGATATATAGTCTGTCATTTGATCCATGTAGACGACCTCATTTAGTGGGAAATGTTTGTATTTGGTGTTCTAGTTTAGTTTTTACTTTCTAGATTTTATAATACTTCACATGTAATCTGGGTGGTGTAAATGAACTCCAACAAGGAACAGTTAGCTTAGCAGAGATTTGAAGCTTTTTCCCCATGTTATAGTTTCAGTATGAATTATCTTATGACATCCCTTCCTACACAAATTTGATTATTTTCCTTTCCCCCACCTTTTAAGGATTGGGCTCCAATACTAAACTTCGTTGAAAAGGTCATCAAACAATTGTGGGAGGGAAGCATAGCTTGTGGTATACCATCTCACGGTATCTTATTGATAATATATAATACAACTAATTGCTGGGTGCTTTTATTTAACTCTGAGATGCTTCAGGAGATTCCTCCCAGAAATCCACTTATATGGTTCAAGAAGATCAACGGGAGAAAGTAGATGCAGATGTCAACACAATTTCAGCGGAAGCAGGTAAAATTTCTAATTTGGTGATCATGCAATTTCCTTCCTTTACACTAATTAAGTCTGACCAATTTTGATCAAGTAACATACTCATTCTGATAGAACCCAGAATTTTATTGGCTAGAATTGATGAGCTCTGATGCTCTTACAATGCGGGAAATATAAAAATGCAGAAAAAGAACTAAACCAGAGTTCTAAGAACTCCTAAACCAGAGCAGAATTGCTCCTAACCAGAGAAAGAATTCTCCTAATTGTTTCTTAGAATATTTTCTAAATATCCTTCCCTCTTCCTATTCTCTCATTCTTATAACATTAAATAATTAACATTATTAATTAGTTTTTATTCCCTTCATTCATCCTTCTTGAAACTGCATGTCTTTCCCACTTCCCCTCTTTAATGAAATATCAGTAAGATTAGAGACATTATTACTAGCTTTTATTCCATCCATCAATAGCTAGAAACTGAATGTGTGTGAAGTGTGTGACTCGGTTGAGTGGGCCCCATTCTTTGGGTCTCATTCCTCTTATTTTGCATTGTTCCATCCGCTTCAAAATGAGCCTTGTCCTCAAGGCTAACATTAAGACATTGATTTTGTAAGACTTCCAGATTCCCAGCTGATGGTTTCCTTATTCTCTTCCCATGTTATGATTTTTCTTGGCTTTAGTATATTCGTGGTAACAACATTAAGTTCTTTTTCCTGATTGATTCTACAATTCTCCGGATATTGACACTGCAGCTTCACAGTTTTCCCCTTCCAGTCCAAGCAAATTGCCATTTCTTCCCAATCAAATAACACCTTGCCTAACTTATGCAGCCAAGCCACTCCCAAGATCATGTCCTCACCTTGTAATTCCACTATGTAAGCTTCAGCAGTGGTGTGGAACCTTCCAATTTGAATGTCAAACTTCCCACACTTCTCTGTTATGGCCACACGGGAACCGTTTCCAAATTCTGCGGTCGTAACTGGGATCTGTTCTATTGGAAGCTGCAGAACTGCAGCCATTTGAGGAGTCACAAAATTGTGAGTAGCACCAGTGTCCACCATCATCATGACCGGTATGCCCTTCACGGTACCTTCCAAACGTAGGGGAAAAGGGAACCCGTTTCGAGCTCTGCCTTCCTCTGCTATTCTGAACAACACTGCAGAATTGCATCTTACTGCAACGTCTTTCTCCCCTTCCTTCAATTCGATAGCTAGGGCTTCACCGGCATCGTCCGTCACTTCATCATCTCCCAGAATTACCAAACGCAACTGTTTTTCAGCACACTGATGAAGAGGGTGGAACCTTTCCCCACATCGAAAACAGAGGCCTCGCGCCTTACGATCCATTAATTCAGAATATGGAAGATGCTTAATTCCTCGATTGCGATTTTCGTGGTTCCTCCATCGCTCTTCATTGCTGTTTGTTCGTGTTCGGTACTGATTAAGGTCGCCTCCTTGCATGTTTAATTCCGGGTTAAGATTTGACCCAGTTAGAGTATTTTTGGATTGAGTTCCCCCAAGACTTGCATTTCCCTTGTTTGGGCCTGGAAAAGAACCCAGTCCAGACCCATTTCTATTAGTAAGCCCATTACTTCCTTCTTTTCCCCCTTTCCAGTTTCGCGAACGACCTCCACCTCCACTTCCTCTGTGATTCAATACGCCCCGTAACTCTGTTTCAACATCACGAGCCAATTTCATCGCCTCCATACGTGTCTTAGGGTTGAAGGTCCTTACTCGCAAACGTACCTCTGGTTGGAGGCCGCCCAAAAAATACCCAAGGTATTGTTCTTCGGGGAGACGCTTAACTTGGGAAGAGAAATATTCGAAATCTAAAATGTACTCTTCCACATCTCCAGTTTGTTGAAGATCTTTCAATTCTTCGAATGGATTATCGCTCTTTCTTCCTCCATATCTCTCAATCAGCGCTTCCTTCAACTTCAACCATGTGAGATCATCCTCTGTTTCACATAGAAGATTAAACCAATGAATGGTTGTTCCCTCCATGTTAACTTTCGCCAAACGAACCTTCACTTTTTCAAATATTCCCTGTACCTCAAAATATGTCTCTGCTCGCGTGATCCACCCCACTGGATCGTCACCATCAAATAACGGCAGCTCCACCTTCTTCACTGCCATCTTGTATTCCGTAATTGACTCATAGGTGTCGATTATCTGCGACGTCCCAGCAGTAGGCCGATTCAACAGTTTTGCAAACTCTGTCAAAATGGTATGACGAAATTCATCCAAGGTTTGACGCATTGAACCTTCCATCTCAACCATTCTTATCTCCAAAGCCTCAATCTTGTCAGACATTTTCGGTGGCATTCGGTTTTCGCTAGCTTCTATCTCTATCCGGCAGGTCGGACCAATGATAGAATCCAGAATTTTATTGGCTAGAATTGATGAGCTCTGATGCTCTTACAATGCGGGAAATATAAAAATGCAGAAAAAGAACTAAACCAGAGTTCTAAGAACTCCTAAACCAGAGCAGAATTGCTCCTAACCAGAGAAATAATTCCCCTAATTGTTTCTTAGAATATTTTCTGAATATCCTTCCCTCTTCCTATTCTCTCATTCTTATAACATTAAATAATTAACATTATTAATTAGTTTTTATTCCCTTCATTCATCCTTCTTGAAACTGCATGTCTTTCCCACTTCCCCTCTTTAATGAAATATCAGTAAGATTAGAGACATTATTACTAGCTTTTATTCCATCCATCAATAGCTAGAAACTGAATGTGTGTGAAGTGTGTGACTCGGTTGAGTGGGCCCCATTCTTTGGGTCTCATTCCTCTTATTTTGCAGTGTTCTATCACATTCATTATAGGAAAACATTACAAGAAAAATAATTTAAATCTACGTAGGCTACTGTAGGTCATGTTGGTTTGGTTTCTCTTTTAGCCCTTGATGATTGTTTTCAAATATCTTAAATGCAGATATACCAAAATTTGGAAACCAAAATCGTAAGGATTGTTTAGACCTCTTCTTTTCCACTTCACACAGGCTAACTGAAGATGACAACCATCAATGCAACAGGGAGGATGTGAGAACCTCTGTTGGTTACTTACATCGAGGGACCAAGATGTTCGGAGAGAAACAAAATAAGGAAGGCCTTCTTTGTCAGACCGGTTATTCTGGCAATTCACTGGATGTTTCATACGCCAAAAGCATGTCTATCATAAAAAAGAATAGCAGTTTTTTGAGGTATGATAACAATGATATATTACAAGGAGATTACTTTTTGGATGTTATGTGTCCTGCTGTAGAAAGTTTCTATGATAATATACCTTTTTATGCATCAAATTCTTCACATGGAAGAAAATTAAATAAAGTAGATGCTGGTGTGATCTGTGGATCATTTGAAGATTATGATTGCCATGGGCTCGGTTATGATGTAGAGATTAGTGGGGATTTTCAAAAGCCTTTTCTAAAGAGCTGCTCTACACATAAAGGAAATATCCTGCACGAGAAGGCTTTGCTTGTAAGTGATGAACTTGAACTCCAAACTGATAGCTTTTGGAGCGAGCAAAATCTGGGGGAGGATTGTTGCAGTGGTAAGGATTTGTATGCCCATCCTTGTGTAAAAGTTGCAAAAAAATTGAAGACCTCTGAAGATGATGATTTTCTCCCTTCAAATCCATGGTATTCGGCAACACAAAAAGAAAACACTGGTTCTGATGATCTGTTGTCAAACTCTGAATGGCATCCTGTCTATCAAGAAGCCACGTTTCAAGCTACTGCATTGGGTGTTTATCATACCATTGATAGTAATGATCTTGAAGGAGCATCTAGATGCTATAAAAGGTTTCATGGTACACAAATTTTTGATGAGGAAGAAAATTGGAAAAACTTCAGTTACGATCTTGGAGGAACATCTAGATGCTGTAAAAAGATCCATCGTACACATATTTTTGACGACGAAGAAACTGGGAACAACCTCGGTGATGATATGTCAAGGAATGCTATCCAGCATCCCTGCACTTCAAGTTTTGCCAATAGTGGATTTAGTTTTGATGGTGCTGTTGATTGTAATGGAATATTCAACAGATTGGTTGACTGGCCTGATTTCGGTGATACATATTTCACTAAAAGGTTGGATATTTTAAATGAGGATCCAGACTGGCTATTACGTGAGTCAAGTATTAGAAACTCTGAGAGACCCAATACTAACAAAGGCAAAAAGGATCAATTTAGGCATCTAACTTTGGAGAAGACTCAAGTAAGATCTAAAAGAAGCTTCTCAGCTCCTCCATTTCATAGAAGTAAAAGGAGGTTTTTCTCTTTAAATCAGCCTCCAGAAACGGTAGCTAAAAGACCTACTGGCAAAGCATCCCACCCTACTTCCAATCTTCTAGGTTTTTCATTTTCTCACTTTGTTTTACACCCTCTGCACCCTTTTTTAATGTAACACTATTCCATAAATCAAATTAGACTTATGCTTTGGAATCTGCAGTAGCTAGTGATTCTAAATACTCTCAACATCCTCCTGGTGCTTTTCATGCTAGTAATGAAGATCTATTGCAAGAATTAAAGTACAGTATTATTATCTTATTGAACCTTACAGTTGCTGAGTTGTTGGAAATAATTTCTCACTGATCCCTTGTGGTTTCTTCCTGATCATAGAACTAATGTGAAAGGGTGTTCGGAGGTTCTGGAGGCTACACAGGTTAATGACATTGCCGAGATTGATGGGTCTGAAATTTTTAAAATTCAACAGAATGATCCAATCAGGGGTGAGTTTAATTGTTCCAAAAACTTTATTCTCATGCTCTCACAAGTCTTGTCCAGCAATATCAGCTCATTTGAAATAGTTTTTGCTCAGAATCATGTGAAATAATGCCCAGCCTTGAATTAGGAGTGAGTTGAAAGGGATTGATGCCTTAGTAGATGTCTTATAGATATTATCCTGAGGAACTATTTAATTCTAAAATAAGAAATTTACTTACAATTAATTTCTTTATGCTGTGTAAAACTGGGTATTTCTTTGTTACAAAATCTGCCAAAAACCAATACCAAAATTGTGGAACTCTTGCATTTCCTAATATTATCTTCTGTACTGTAGAAGTTTACTGTCAATATAATTGGACTGTTCTTGTAGTTTAATTTTTTTTTCTTGTCACTTAATAATTTGTTGTCAAACCCGTACTATCTTGTATTTCAGAATCGGTATCTAGGGAAGTACAAGATTCCATAGATTATGGGACCAAATGGAGGAGCTGCTCACCTCAAACTCATGTAACGTGGTCAATTTTTTAGAGACATATTACATTACATAGGAGTTTTTCTTTAGTATGTAGGAGATTTTGTGATCTGACTAGGATTACAATCTTTGTGCAGAAGAAAGATAAACTAGTTGACATTCAAAGTCAAAAAAATGTACTGGACATCTCTTCTGGGTTCTTGCATCTTGCTGGAGATTCACTAATACCTGAAACTATCAGTAAGAAATGCCTCGAGGATGCCAAAGTTCTCCATCAGGTGGATAAGAAATTCATTCCAATTGTAGCTGGCAGAACCCTTGCTGTTATTGATCAGGTCAGTTGTTGAATATCATAGTTGAATTTCTCTCCTAGTTGACATGCATAGCATTGGTGGATATTTACTATGACACATTCTAAAAGGACATAAAGGACATAACGTAGTGGATATTTACAAGTTAATCTTTTGAGTGACCCATGCAGCTAAGCCCTCCTGTTAATCTTCTTGTTGTATCTGTCTATTGCAGTTCAACTTACACTGTGACTCATAGCACAACCCAGAGTTTCTTTTATCTCACTCCTTTTGAGTAAGCATAATGTACTCTACCCAAGACACCCACATCATCTCTCCTCAAACACCCCTTGCCTATACCATGCAGACCCATTGGGTCGTCTCTTCTTCCTGACCTCCTGGACTTCCCAGCATGGCTTAAATCATTTCTTTAAAAAGCTTCAGAAACGCCCACAAGTGCTTACTCATACATGTGCATTCTCCTGACCAGTGAGAACTGAGAACCCCTGTCAGGAAAGTTGGATGTGTAACATTGTGATAGTTTTTTTTTTTTTTTTGACAGCATGCTGCAGATGAAAGAATTAGACTGGAAGAATTTCGCCAAAAGGTAAACTGTCCGCATCGCATTCAATGTCATAAATATTTCTCCAGTATGACTCACTAAACTAGTTCAATATAGGTATTATCTGGAGAAGCAAAAGCAATAACCTATCTAGATGCTGAAGAGGAGCTGGTATGCATCATATCGTATGCATTACAGGATTTAATTTAATGTAAATGTCAAGTGTGACGTGTTTTGAGTCTTTAGTTTCTTAAACTGTTAGAACAATGCTTCATACAGGTGCTTCCGGAGATTGGTTATCAACTACTTCATAGTTACGGTGAACAGATTAAAGATTGGGGCTGGATCTGTAACATTCATTCTCAAAATTCTGATTCCTTTAGAAGGTATACCTCACTGGCTATCTCACAGAGTTTGCATGGGATGCATGGGATGCATCTCAAAATCTTATAAGATTCTACTTATGAAATAAAAACTCATGCTCAAACTAAGTAAAAGAAAAACTAACACCAAACTCAATCAATTTGTTATTGTTGCTTTTTTGATTGTTTTGATTATCTTTGCAGGAATTTGGATATTCTCAACAGACAAATGACCGTCACTCTTGTTGCTGTCTGCACTCTATCTTTTTCCCCCTTCAATTTTTCTATTGATATTTTTTTTTAAAAATTATGCGATAGTTATTGTCAACTTTTTTAAATATATACCTGACGTGATTTTGCTTTTCATTTTACTGATGTTAATTATTTACTTGAAGGTACCATACATTTTAGGTGTCAATTTAAACGATGTTGATCTTTTAGAGTTTCTTCAGCAGGTTACAAAATTTCTGATTAAAGCCTTCTTCTTACCTGCTAGTTCTCATCGTTTAATAATGGGACATCTTTAGCATTTTTAACTTCAAAGTTATCTTTACCTTCAGCTAGCTGATACTGATGGATCATCAACAATGCCACCCTCTGTGGTACGGCTCCTAAATTTGAAAGCATGCAGAGGTATATGCCTAATCTCACTAGCTACAACCACTTACACTAGTTCAGAAAGCCTTGCTCTTACATGTAAACGAGGATAATTTTTTCAATTAAGTTAGAGAGCTCAGGACATAATTATCTACAAAGCCGTATTGATTATAACAATCCTACCGACTTGCATTATTCAAGGGAAATGCCTCCCTATTTTTGGAACTTGCTCGGAATTATTATTTTATTTTATGAATATCATGAGCAAAAACTCTCATCTTTTGGTTATGTGTTCATCCACATGTTGCAGTGTCCAGCACTATTTTTTTAATTTTGTAAATGTTTTTTTTCTGAAGGTGCAATTATGTTTGGGGATTCATTGCTACCATCAGAATGTTCCCTTCTAGTTGAAGAGCTAAAGCATACATCACTTTGTTTCCAGGTAAGATATATGTTGTTTTAATGTTTGTGCATTTTTTAAGGCAGTTTTCATGACGGATTGAGGGATTCACTGTTCAGTGTGCTCATGGGCGACCAACCACTGTTCCTCTGGTAAACTTGGAGGCACTGCATAATCAAATAGCCAAGCTTGGATTGATGAGTGATGGCTCAAGTAATAAGTGGCATGGATTACAAAGACAGAAAGTTTGCATTGATCGTGCAGTACAGCGTTTACATTCCGCAAGGAGTTGAGACTTCAGAAGAAACTGAAGTTGTTGTTACTACTACTAGTGATGAGATCAATTCGACAGAAATAATGCTCCACTGCAAAACCATTCTTTTTTATCCGAGTGTACTGCAACATTGTTTAGTTAAGAATAATGAAACAACTGTCAAACAGTTGCTTACATGGATATAATGCCATTTGATAAAGATGTAACAATAATTGATGAGTTACCGTGAAAATACATAATCAATCAATAATTGATATACAATTTAGTTTAGGGCTAACTATCTATGTATCAATATAGAATGGATGAGTTAAAATGCAAAACCATATATCTCAGTTTGATGTGAAATTAGTGTTCAAACCATTTCTTCATATGCCAAATTTAAAAATAATTGAATTTGGATTTCGAGAATGTGAAAGTGGCCAGCACCAACACACAAAAAGCATACGAAGTATTAGTGCTATAGAATCTTACATGAAACTTAAGTATTAACTATAAAAGATGGAATAATATATTTTTTAAGAAATTAACACATTATGAGAATTAATTTTTAATATACTAACAAAGATTCTTTAGATAAACTTCAGATCTTCCCTCCTACAAAATGATATACTATAAATATGTTCAACGAGTTGTAGACATAAAATGTAGGTATTTTGCCTAGCAATGATTCAAATCATAACTTGATGTGTTGCGCGAGACAAACATCTTTTTACAAGATTCAACCCTCATGTAAGTTTTTTCAAAAAGTAAAACTAAATGAAATTGTTCATCAACTATAAAATCATTAGATGTTTATGTGTTCTATGAAATCCAATTCATAGAAATACCTTCACTTTATGAAATTCTTTCAAAACGAAAAGAACTTCTCTTAGCAAGTAATCCAAAACGGTAATGTTACCAACCCAGGATATGATCACTATCATGTCTGAACCTGCACTATATGTTAGTTACCCGACACTATCTGAGAGATGCGAAGGCAATTGCTCTAGTAGTCCTATAGTGAATAGGCCATTATATTCCAAACTAAATACAAAATTAGAATGACTTCACATTAATAAGTTTACAAAAGAAAAACTCAAACTTCCATTGAAACATCAAAATACAATGTAATCTAAGGACTCTTTTTGCTGCAATTGCCACAAGTTGTTGCTCGATCTTTCTACTCAAAATGTTTATAAGGTTTTCTGTGGAACATTTTTTTATAGTTTGTGAATTATTTTCCCCATCAGAAATATAAGCCAAGAGAAGCAGCTATAATAAATAACTATGAGAATAAGAAATGTTGAGAAAGAAATTTAAATTTTAAATGCCAAAAGAAAGTTGTTTAGTGTGTTTTTTTTTTGGCAAATCAGGTTTACTGTGTTTATTAAGCAACCCAAAATTAGATTATGTACTAGTGCAACGCAAAATAAACACGCAAAAGGCCTAATAACAAGCTATTGTTGATAACTCTCCCCCTCAAGAAATAAATTTATAAAATTGTGTGGACTCACATATCAAATGTAAAACCGATAGGATCAGTTGCTACACATAGAAACATATGTCATCTTAGCAAAATAATTTAGATGTCAATATAAAGTACAATATTAATGACTGACGTTAGCGACCATAACAACTTATGTCATGTTGTTTTGTCATTGTAATACATTACAGTAAACAAAATAAAATGAAAGTTATATAATCACTATGCATGCTTTGCAGAAATATTAGTAGGTAACACATTGCAAAAGTAGTATATGGCTGATGATCTCAACAAAATTCTTATACGACAAATCGGTATGTAACATATCTTCCTGCAGTCTCACTCTTTCGGATAATCCTCACAACTTGTCCACGCTTTAGTCCAAAGTATCTCGCAACAGGATCCATCATCAGGATTCTAGGTAGCTGTGAATGCACGGATATTTTACTGGTTAGATGTATAATGAATCGTAACAAAAATTTGTAGTAGAATACTATAATTGCAAATACAGGATAATATACACACATACAAGATCAATACATTATATAAAGAATGAAGGAGTTTTAATACTAACAATTACATCTTCACCGGAAGAAGTTGCCAATCTAAATAGATTCAAAAGCTCCCAAAACAAAAGAATGACAAGGATCATAATACATCTAAACTTTCACTATGCTTTAATGAACAAATACTGTCCAAACTTAGTAGATGCATACATTTAATCTAGAAATAGAAGGCTTTTCTGTTCAATGATGAGATTAACTGTAATAGTAATAGTATGTTATGTTGTTTTAGCAAAAGTTCACACAGACTGGATTCATCTATCCTTTGTATTCCATCAAATATGAAATAATCTTATTCTATTGGGTTGCAGAATTTAGCATTTCTTTTTGGTTTTTGCACTTAACTTTTTTTAGGCATGCCCCTGCATGGCAAAACCAATCCAAGATGCATGCAATAGAATTGTCCAATCCAGACTTCGGTCAGAAGGTAATAAAGCCTTGTCAGAGATTGTTTCAGTCATAATTCAAACTCGATTTCTCTCGGACAATTCATCCTTAATAGAAACTCATTAACCACTTGAATATAACTACTTGGCTAATTTGGAGATATTATTATTAGCTTTATAAAGGTTAGTTTCCAATTCGAATATCATTGAAGTGCAATGCAGGATTAGTATCTTAACTAACAAGCTTGGGGTTTTTGTAGAAAACAGTTTTGTTGATTCAAATCATTGAGTCTCATACAACCACAAGTTGCTGAAAATTCGGTCACTAGTTAAATAAGGTCATTACTAATACAATATAAGATGTAGAAAGTACAAACACAACAAACTCACTACAGAATCACAGAAAAACATCGGAAACAGTTATATTTGCAACAAAAGCATACCAGAAAATCTCATCCACATATTTTAAGGTTTTAATCTATACAAAAATCAAATCAAATATATAAAATTTTATTTTTTAAAAAAAGTACAAAAACACTGACCTGAGTTTCTTTGACGGTGTATTTCTGGAGCAAGGCTTTCTTCTCATTGTCGGTGAGCACCTGATGTGAGCAACTGAGTTTAGAGTTGCTTGGAGTTTCCTAAGAGAGGCTTCCACCCTAGCATTGTGAGCAGCCTGAGACTCCATCAGTTCCAGCAACTTAGCCAAAACCTCAGATTGGTTTTCAGCTGGCTCAGGTTGTTCAGAACTTGGTTGTGCCCTTGTCCAAATACCATTGATCCTTTTCAATTGCATTTGATTGACAATTGATTCACCAAAAATCAGAGTGGTTTTTATTGATTCTTCATTGACACATGATACATTGAAGTGTCTCAGAATCTTTGTGATTAGTTGAGGGTAGGGGAGTATCAGCTTTCCTTGTGTTGTTTCCAACATGTTCATCAGCACAATCCATGCCCAACTCATCTTGAGTTCCTTATACAGGCCCCAAAGAAGAATGATGTCCAGCTTCTGCACAACAGCATGGTTCCCTGATCTAGGTACCAACATCCTAGTTAGCACATACATCAGCATCCTGTGCTGAACCTTCATCTGTCCGATTGGGAGGGATATTTTCTCCACAAATCCTTCAACCATCAAGTCTTGGATGGCTGTGTGTCTATCTACTGATGTTTCCCAAGCATCATCATCAGTAGAGTCAGGATCAGTCCTTCCATCAACAGCTTCTCCAAAGAAGGGCAATCCTGAAAGCTTGGAGAATTCTTTAAATGTCATGGAAATTTTCTTGCCCTTAACTTCAGCCTCGAATCCAGTATCTGTGAGGGTGAAGGTTGAGTAGAAGGCTCTAATCAGCCTTGGATAGATTTCCAATGGGCAGGAGAGGAAATCTACTAATCCATGAAATCTTAAATGGTTTTGGAAAGTGAACCCGTTAGCATCAAAATAGGCAAAATCCACAGTTCTTGCCTCATAGATTTTCCTTTTTAGAAATGCAGAGGGAATAACCATATCCTCAATAGATTTACCTTGAGGGGAAGAAGTGGTTTTCTTCTTCTTCTTTTGTGTTGGTTCCTTCATTGCATCACCCATCAGCTTCTCAGTTTGAGGAACCTTCCTCTTTTTTATCTTTCTTTGATCAGTGGCAATGACTTTGCCTTTGTCCTTTGCCATGATCTTGTGAGTAGGAATGGAGATTCTTTTAGCAGGAGAGGGTGTTCTGCCACTAGAGGTAGAAGAAGAGGGGGTTTTATCACTAGCCATTTGAGAGATTAATGAAGTTTTAGAGGTTTGAGAACTTTGAGAAATGTAAAAAGCACACAGAAAACGCAGAGAATTTGAGAAGTTGGAGGGAAAAATGAGATGAGAATACATAATTAAATTTTTATATTTAATTAATTAATTGTTAAAATATTTTAATTTTTTGTAAAATATATTTAAAATATCCTAAATATAACTACAAAAATTATTTTAAAATTTAAAATATGACATGCTTTGACTTAATAGCATAGAACACAAGTAAAACTATAAAATATTTTGGAGATTAAAGTTAAATAATTTTTTTAACTAAAATTTATTTTAATCTTTTATATTTTTTAGTTATATTTATTTTGTGTATAACTAATTTATATTTTAATTTATATTACAACAATTATTGATATACTATAATAGATTATTATGTGTATACATTAAATATTTATACTTATGAAAATATCTGATATGTTTTATATGTATATACAACCATGTTTTGTAGAATAATCATATAGATTATGAA
>JBBPBT010000152.1:6557928-6568848 GCA_037974875.1 Cicer bijugum | reverse complement strand
GTTTATACAAGTTTTTATATTTAAATTTAGTCCATATAATTTTTTTTTTAAATTTTAGCATTATTCATTGTCCTTAAACTAGTCGGTCTAAGGGTCAAACTAGTAAAACAAAGATTTAGATCTCTAGAAAAATTTAATTCATCATGTATATTTAAACGTGAAGAAAATAAAATATTTAAGTAATACAATAAGTAAAAAGTCTTGTAATTATACAAAAATACAACACTTTGGCATGTTTAATTAAAATTATTTGTATCTCAAACAACAAAAAAGGTCTAATTTAAATAAAATAATATCAAACATTGTTGTTAGTATTAAAAAAAAGGTCATTACTTTTTAATAAATAAATAAATTACTATTTTATTATTTATATAAATCTTATTTTAGAAGTTTATTTAATGTCTAAATAAATGTTTGGTTGATCCAAGACACAGTAAAATATATCTTCAAAATTCAAATATTTTCATGGAATGCAATATTCTTGTGTAATTGTAAAAACTAATCTCTCTAATAATAATGTTGTTAGATTTACATAACCCAACAAATGTCAGAATAATGTTTTAGATTTAATTAAAAGCCAACCAAAGAATTGAATTTAGTTTTGTAGGGTGCGCTAAGCCAATGCAATAGTGCAACGCAGAGGCGACACATGAGAGATCTAATAGCAAGCTATTGTTAAGACTCTCCCCTTCAAGAAATAAATTTAATATCGTGTGAGTCAATGGCTCACATATCAGATATTAAACTGATAAGAACAGATACTACACTTGATCTTAGCCAAAAGGCCGAGAAAGGTATGATTTATACCTTACATTGATAGGTCTTTTATTTTTGACATGCAACCAGTTTATTTCTTGAGTCTCCGATGTGGGACTTTTATGCAGCAGTCGGTTCATCAATTTATGTAAGGATTCTACACTTTCTTTTATCTTTGGAGCTTATGTTTTAAACATTATCTTCCTTCTCTCTCATGCTTTTCCATCCTATTAAACAACTTGTAACAACAACAAAAAGTAGAAATTAATATTTAAATATTTGATGCTATGGTTTCTTATGTGTACGTAGTAGCAATTGAATCTGCATTTGACCGCAATTCTCCATAATATAAAAGATTGTGACACAGCCACAAACGATATATGATTCCGATTTAAAACCTTGACGCTGAAAGTGCTATTGATATTGTGTAATGAATCATTTGATTTGCTTATTTTACTCTTATTCAATAGATACTTTAGAGAAGCCAATTCATGTTATAGATTTTATATTGTCTGCTACATGAATATCTAAGCACCTTGAGAAATTATGCTCATTTTTTTATGATTAGCTATAAATAATCTCCACACTAACAACTTGAAATCATATCAATGAGTTCATAACCAGTATAGTCATAGCAATCGTTTTTTCTTGTGAATCCAGAGTATTCCCCGCTGGGAGTATCACGAACTCAAAGCTGTCCATCATTCACTGTGTACGTGTACAAGTCTCTTCTTTATTATCAGTTGCAGCACACAAAGCCTTCCAGACATGGACCAGCATTTTAACTGGCGGTCGCAAGTTCTAGCAGACAAATTTAGAAATTCTTCATTAGTCAATAGGTAAAAACTTAAAACAGTTGCTAAATGCCATGACTCTTAGAATAAAACCGAGTGCAAAAGAAAAATGAAACTTTACCTTGAAAACTAACACCATTTCTGATTCCTCACGAACAATCAAGGATAGAGTCCAGTAACAAGTCACTGGAGTCACACACTCTAGTAAAACAGGTTTTAGAATCTTGTCAATGGGAACAAAGCATCTGATGACTTTTCCACTGTAACAAATCATCAAAAACAAAATAAGTACATTAATAAAACATGTTACAATCCTACACTAAGATTTACATGTATGATGTATCGTAACATAATGTTGATTATTGACTGAATAACTGATTAACAAAATACTACCTCATATAGTGAGTCTCAAGCTGTACTCCAAAAGCTGGCATAATCACAACAGACTCTGCAAGCAAATGCTAACCTTGTCAAAATGACTAAAATAAGTTTAAAAAATAGAACATACATTATGCATTTATTTTCCCTGGTTACAATGAGAATAACAATTAATCTTTCGGAGCATGAGTATCACAGGCCCTGTTATCAGGTACTCACCTTTATTAACAGGCTTCCGAAGTAACAACTTGACAAGAAATATGTCAAAAAGTAAGCTGTAATACACAACACTAACAGATTTTTCCTGTTAATAGAAGGGATATAACCAAGGAAAAAGTCACAAAATTTTCAAAATCATCAAGTCACTGACAAGGAAAATTTGTTGGAAGACATACCTGAAGAAGATACAGATAGATGGCACATGCTAACACAAGAAGTGCGGAGGCATACACACAAAAATATTTTGCACCACTCCTCTTCAGAACTATATGGTGTATATCAACATCTTCAGAGGGGTATTTCTGATCATGCACGTAAGTATATCTAGCATTACTTATTGAGAATTCAACCATCCTGAAATAAAGAAATCCAAAAATTATTTAATGTACTTGGACTCCATTTTAATTCAACTATTTTTATCAATATGTGTACTCTAAATAGACAGCAAGGCTTGTATACTTGAGTTTACACCTCATATTATTCATTATTAAAAATGAAAAAACTTGTTTGAAGTCACATGTCAAAAGACTAGGGATATCTTCATATCCTTCCTACTCATATACAAATCAATAACTAGTTTTTTTTTTAAAGAAGATAACTGTTGAGTTAATCACAACATAGGTAACAATTTTCTTAACAACTAAGATCAAAGAAAGCAAAGATGCAAACTGTTTCAGAAATGTCTGAGGCTTGCCTTATGATATCTGCTTCGAAGAAAGCAAACACGGTACGGAGGAAGCACAGACGGTTACGGTTGACTATTATATTTATCTTTTGCAGAGGCTGGAGCCGTTTGAAGAAGAAAAGGGATGGAGGTCTGTCAAACACTTTTTTTTTCTCAGGATATTTTTTCAAAAGTACCATATACTCCAAACTTGTGTGTAATTAAGCAAAACAACATTGAAAAGGAGAGATTTAGTATGCACAGTATTAAAACTTGGACTATGCCTAAATCAATGCCAAAACTAGCTTAGGGCGAAGGTTGACCAAGCCTTATAATGACTAATTTAGCCATGTCTCTTATCGATCTGGGATCTCAACACTCCTCTCATGATCAATAGTGGATATTTAAAATGTCAACCAATGCTATGACACCATCTTAGATTTTAGGCTTAATTCAACCCTATACAATTGACTTCTAAAGTGAGGATTGTCTAAACTTACGGTTGGCCCAATAACATATCTAAGATAGCTATGATACAATATTGGAATTTGGAGAAAATATTAAGTGATAGATTAACAAAGGAAGGAGGAAGAGAAATGATGATATATTCATGATCCATAAGTATTGATTAGTGAACAATTTTAAAGACGTGGGAAACAAACCAAAAATACTGATTAGCTTGAAGCCTTGAACTAAAAATCACTTAAATAGAAAATCACCTCAACCACAAACAAAAATTAGAACAACAAAAATGGAGATAGTTAATGAACCTACTTGATCCAACATCAATCATTGTCAAATAAATTTCATGAAATCTTTATTGCCAATACTCAAGTTAAATACTTCAAACAGAAAAGAAGCCATACACTTTATCCACATTAATCTAATTAATGTTATGTTGAGTCACAATTTTCAGTTACCTATAATAACTTGTGCTTAAAATTGACCAGAATAACTCAGAAGCTGTAGCAAGCCCTGTGAATGGTACGATAGTGCATTGTGAGTTCAAAGAACCTTGTGAACATCTAATTAATGCTCCTTGAATTCTAAGAAATTCAAAGAACCTTGTGTGTTCAATGAAAATTCCTTATAATCCTAATGATACATGGTAGAATTTTCAGAAGGAAAAAACTTAAGAAAAACATAGGGTTTCAAATTCTGGCACAATCTAAAAAACTTGGACAGCATAATAGGAAAAATTAATATTAAGATCCGACTCCTCAAATCAAACTCAAAACTCAAACTCAGATAATGAGTCCCTTGATCTTCATCCAAACCTCTTCTTAGTCACCAACCTGAACATTTCTCTCACACTTTATTCACACATCACAGTTTTGTAGCACAATTCAGTAAGCTAAAAAAAACATTTTCTATAGATGCATTTCATAGCAAAGAAAACCTATAATTAATAATATCTACAAATTTTCATTACGATTTCAAACCTACAGTGCAAAAACCACAGGAAAATCAATCTCAAATAAGAGAAAAAAATCAAGCCACAGTTTTTGAAAAAAATCCCTTCTCATTCACAAACTAAGCACAATGTTTAAAAAATATCAACATAATAGAAGAACAATAATTCAGCAAAACAACACACCAAAATAACAATCAAAACTAAACTAAAATGTTCAAATTAAAAACCAAAACAACCATTGAAACAACATAAAAGAAGAATAAACAAGAGAAAAAACTTGGTAAGGATGAATAGAAACGAACCAGAAGTAAACGATTGAGAAAGAAGGAAGGAGGTGCCAGAAGGTGGAAAGTCGGTGGTCTTGGGTGATGACAAAATCAGAATAGTTTTGGAGTTTTGGATGAAAGTTAGATGGAATAGTAATTAGGGATTAGAGAAAGGAATTAGGGTTCCCAGATTTAGGGTTCAATGTAATTGAAATTTGGGAGTTGAGTCGAAATCCAAAAATAAAATATGAGTGTGGAGTTGAATTGAGTTGTAACCACATTGATAAAAGTTATAGCATTGGCATATAATTGAAGAAATGTGGTAGCATTTCATTGAAGCTAATATGAAGCTATAGTTGGAATCTTTTGCTTCAAGGGAAATGGCTCCCTATTTTAGGAACTTGCACCAAATTATTCTTTTATTTTATGAATATCATCAGCAGAAACTTAAATAATTGTATCCAAATACACTTTAAAGTAAATAATTAGAAAAAAAAATAAAATAAAGACATGATATTCAAAGGAATAAGGAACAGTTCAAGATGAACAATAAATTTCAGAATTCCAAATTCCAAACCTGTGACGGCCGTCGCATCTACAAGGGTAGCCGGCGACAACGAGTTTAGAGACTTTCAACAAAATCAACTAATTACATTTTTTAGTACGTCACATTAAAATAAAATAATACAAAAAAACTATTTTACCTTTTTGGGTTCTTTATATTTAGAAAATAAAATTTAAAAATAAATTAATATGATAGGTTCTATAGTTTAGTGGTATAGTGTTGTCTTTTGTTTTTTTATTATTTCAATTTTTTTTCAGTTTTTTTTTTTTACAGTTTTACTTTTTAATAAAATTGAGTTTGAGGTGAAATCACTTACTTAAATTTTTTTTAATTTTAACTTGAAGTGCAAATCATAAATTGAGGTAGGCAAAATCAATTTTAATTCAAAGCAATCAACATTTACATTTGTTGACCAGAGACAAAATCAATTTTAATTAGCACTTTTCAAAGTATTGTGTGTCATTTTTTATAGACAAAATGTTACTAGTAGTAAAACTTGTTAGAGAGGAGGAAATATCAAAAGCAGATAAATACACAACATTCACCTAATTCATTATTGATATTTGGCATTCACATGATAGAATAAGTAAAGGTTAGAAAAATTTAACTATAAACATCAATAAATTTGCTGCTTTGAAAAAATAATCTAATTATTCACTTGACTCATGTACAATATGTATTACCACAACTCAATTCCCCCTATATCATAAACACTCACACAATAGATACTTTATATATACACATATTCATGCATTGTTCCATCAACATAACACAACTATATCAATTAGGCTGCTATTTTCCAGTTTGTGTAAATCATGTATAACCTATTGAAACATCAATACTGACAAGAACACGGCACTGACATGTCGACACAGTTAAGTACATTCAAGTGACTGAATATAACCAGATGTGTCAATGTTAAAAACTGACACATGTCAAACACATCTTCGATCCAAGAAGTCAGTGCTACACCAACACCGTGTATAACCTTCATAGCAAATCCTTTGTGAGTTCATCAACAAGATCATTAGTTATTAGACATTCTATCTCTCTTTCCAATATATTGATCTCATCATTGATTATTCCAGACCAAGGAGTAGATCTCAGGTGTTGAGACACCAAACTATCAACTGAATAATAACATATGTCGGACGAAAGATACAGTGAATCGCGAATACTCTCCCATACTAAGTTCAAAAGCTCGTTTCCTTGAGGCGGCGACAACATCGAAGAGTTGCATAATTTCCTTTTGAATCTAGACAATGTCAAAGGTGGTCCAAGAACAACTGAAAGTGCCTCATTTAACAAATCAAGCAAAATCTTGTGGTCTTGTAACTTATTCTCACTTTGATCCTTCATAAAATTTTCATCATTCTCCTTGATCAATTTCTTATGAGATTCTTCCACTTCTTCAAAAACTGATTTCCCAATAGGCTTTGCATATGTGTCCCCTCTTAACAAAGATTTATCCCAAGAACCAAAGTATAAACCAGAAGCAACAAGTAAATCTCTTATGTAAGATTCTGCTGGATCCTTTAATTGCACCAATTCAGACTCAGTAGGTTCTTGCTTCATAGCGAAGTCCTCGGGAACATCAGAATCAAGTTGATTGAGTTGTCTCCTTAGCTCTGTCAAATCAACAAACAAAAAGATCTATCATAAAGAGTTCAACATTTGATGAAAAGAACAAAGATTATTTGTTGATTATAATTGCAAATGCAGTAAAAAAAACATACTAAAAATAACATAACCGCCTTTTCTTGAATACAAAACTATGGTAATCTAATCACTGACCAATGCTTGAAACTTAGAATTGTATTATACCATTTAAACCAGAGCTGATGTCTCTGAAAACTTGAGGCACAACAGTATCATCTCTTGAGGACACATCAGGAGTTGATATTGGACTTAAATATTCAGTCCGCCTCCAAAAGTCTTCATGAACACTGCTACACACAGATGCAGGACTAGGAGGTACTTCAGTGTAGTTCTCCTAGCATATAGCAGAAAATCAAAATGGTTATTTATGAAAACAACTATGTATGAAACTAGTATCAAGAACCCGTTCAACGTACAGAGATGAAATCATCTGAAAAAATACATGTTTGCTATGGATTTATGATTTGTAATTTGTTGTGTTCAGTTATCAAGTAACAACGAAGTTTAACAGTAAATCCCAGTATCTCATTAGATTCATAATATTGTGTATCAAGTATCAACTATTATGTACATCTTTTGTAAAAGACATCAGGGTGAAAAGTTAAAAAATAAAAATATATGATGAACTTACATGTCTCTCACCACCACAGTTCATAAGAACTGTTGGACCACTTGTGATATCTCTCACTGCACAACGGTAGTCATCGCCATGTGATTCTCCCATTGATTGACCTCTCTTGCCAAAAAGCCTCCCTCTGAGAGCAAAACTATATCTAAAATTGGAGACCTTTTCTTTAATATTATTAAATCTCTCTTTTTTCTGTTTTTTAACATCAACAGACATAGTTTCAACAGCTTCAAGCTTCCTCCGAATATGAGCACCGGTTAAAATGTGGCGATCCTCTAGAAGAAGCTTTCCAAATGATGTTCCTGATCTTGATACAGGAGCAGACAAGGATCTTACAAGGTTCCTAGGTGACAATTCCCTGTGGAACAGTATGTTATTATCATCTAGTTCATGCCTGAAAGATCCTGTTTGTATTTCTGTTTCATCTTTCGATATTTCCCAATCATTTGCACATTTCAAAATATTTCCATTCTGTTTGAGTCTAATTCTGTGATTGTAAAATGCATTTGATCTTGAGTTCACCTCAGAAATATCGTCATGTCTTTCACTTTTCACCACATTTCTTAGCCTCTCTGATAAGAACCTCCTGGTATCTCTACTGATAAATTCGGGAAAACTCAGTCCATTGAACTGCATTTCATCTTTGTATGACCTTGTTGATTCTGAGCAGCCCGAACTTGAGTCAGCATCTCTAGTCACATTTTCTCTGACTTGCTTTACAATTTGATGAGCTATAACTTTAGGATCAGATGGTTTTTTATGGAACACTGTCTCAACTTTACTTCTTCGAACCGCATCAGAACCTTTTTTTCCTTGCAGTTCGCATTTCAAACGCTCTTTCACCTCCTCAAGAAAATCTTCTATACTATGTCTCCCTGGTAAAGTTTCTGATGAATTAGTCCAATTCTCTTCATGATTGCATATGCTATTATCAGGACCTGGCTTCAAGATAACTATTCGTGTCGGGGAAGAAGATGTATCTAATCTGTTATAAGATTTCATCATCAAGGACTCTTCAAAGTCTCTACTTAAAGTTCTGCTCTTTGAAGGAAAAAATATTTTCCTTTGCATACTTGTATTATTATGTGCAACTTTTTCCTTGTTCTGATTCTCTTGAACAAGAAATCGGCTAGAAACACTTCCAATTTCAACAAACTTTGAACATTCTTGAAACCTTGTTGCTTGATATGCTTCAAACTCTTTCTTGAATTTCTGAAGTTCCTCTTCCTGTGGATGTTCCCTTGGCCTTGGTTTTCCAAAACTCCGGCTCCATCCATCATCATCATCATCATCGATGACTTTAGAAAAAGAATCGAATTCAATACGGCTAGAAGAATTAAAGTTGGAACATTCCAAACTAACTGAACTCCTTCCATTTGTTCTCTTGTTTGAAAACTTCTTCCCGATATTTTCACTTTTTCTTCTATCTGATAAATCAACAGATTTAGTGTCTACCGGCATCATATCTATCCCCATCAACCTTGCCACAAGACTTGGTGCATTTTGCCTGGTGCTCGGTCGTTCAGATAGCTCTTCATTGATCAGCTTTTTCATCGAACCCGCGTTTGAATAACAATTATTTGCAGACCAGTCTTCTTCTACTTGATAATAATGCTGAAAAGTTCATATCAGAATACAATTCAAGAATGAGAGTAGTGAAACATAATACCAAAACTATGCTTAATATTTTGCTATCAATGAATTAACTAATCAAAACCATCACATATGAAGTGAAAAGTACCGGTAATTCTCCTTGTGGACCGTACTTCTGAGATGTTTCTACTTCAAGATTTAGACTATTTCGAGGAGTTTCAAGGCCTGCATCGAACACAATGTAATTACAAAATCAGAAACAAGTAACATACCAAAACAAACCAATCAAATGAAGGGACAAAAAAGTACTGTCAAGAACTTGTGACTAGAGAGGAAAATAGGGGGGGAAATCCTGAATTTCAGCAAGATATTTATAAAGTTGTAACAAACTATTCACCATTTACAATTAGACTGTTTCATTCACCCTAGTTATTAACACCATCAACCATTCAACTATTGGTCTTATTCCACTTGCTTGAATGAATATCACAAGAAACTAGTGCACAATTATGCTTCTTAATAACATAAAACTTAGAATTAATTAAGGTCTCTTAGCATAAGCTAAGTTTAAATATATAATAAAAACAACACTTACTAACATGATGTCTCTTGTGAGCATGGACTTTCTTTGCCATCCTCCCTTGATTGAATTCAAAAAATTGTAACAAGCCTCCCATACAGACAAAAGGGTCTACCAAAAGACTCTCATGTCCTCAATTTCATCTTCCATGTATCATTCCAATTGAATTTCACCCTACAATGCCACAAGTTATTTAGGTATGAGTTAAAGAGAAGTCACTGTTCTATAACAAAAATTAAAACCATCAAATCTTTCTTGAATTTTGATAAAAAATTTAATCAATAAATTTTAAATTGTTCGGTTCACATCAAAGCATATATGCTATGGTAAAAAAAAAAACTAAAAATGAATTTTTGCATGTAAGATTCATTTATAGATGGAATAATATGCTACCTTAAGGTCTATTGCATAGAAATTGTATCTATATATAGAAAAATCAGCATAAAAACAATTAAGTATTCATGCAGACCAATCTTCAATTGTCAAATTGGCTTTTGAAGTAACATGTGAACAAGTCAACTAAAAAAAAGCTTTATTGAAGATTACCAAACAAACACAGAATGATTCATTGATTCAAATTTGTCACAGATTTTTCAAAGAATAAATCAGCATACCAATAACTGTTGAGAAATTTTCACAATATGAAGGCTTAGCTGCAAATCAATGATGCATTGTGATTGAGAAAAGAGATAATTGGGTTTAGTTGAAAAGTAGAAAAGCTTCAAACTTGGTGGAAAAATGGAAATGGGTTGAACAAAAGAAGAAGAAACTTGTGAAACTGCAATTGTGTATAATAATATGGAAGAAAACCAAAAATCAAGACTTTATGAATAATAAAATAAAATAATAATAATAATAATAATAATAATAATATAATTATTATTAATGGTTATTTAACGATTATGACAGAGGAAAAGGCTACGAGGTTAGTATGAACTGTAGAAAGGAAAGAAAACATTCATTGCTGGAAAGTGAACTCTCTCTTTCTCTCTCTTCTTTTTTTTTCTCTCTCTCTCTCTATCTTTGTTGTTTTCTTTATTTGCTAATCATTCTCTTGTAACTTGTAGTAATTATTTTCATCTTTTTTTTGTGTGATAAATATGCAGCCAGTGATGCTTATGGGTGAGAATCATAGTGCCCACATGCAATACCTTAGCTTTGTCTTTTTTTTCTTTCTTAATTAGGATAATAAAGATAAACTAGGAATCTCAATTTTGGGTTAGGAATCACTATCATTACATCAATCTTTTCTAAACACAAGTTTCACTCTATTTCAAGCATTTTTTTTTTACTGTTTCTGGTTTTATAATAATTTTTTTCATTAGAAATTGTATTGCAAGCATATTTTTTTATGGTATATCATAATTTGAGTATATTTTTATGGTTTTTGATTGTATAGTAGGT
>JBBPBT010000152.1:6530682-6549004 GCA_037974875.1 Cicer bijugum | reverse complement strand
ATGTCAAGGTAACAACTTGACTTTGTAATCTCAAAAAACAGTTTAAATCTCACTTAAAATTGTAAAATGATGATTAGTACCATTTTTTATACAATTATCAGTACATGTACCATTGATATTAATAGTAATTTTTTATTTGCCCATTTTTCAAAATAAAAACTATAACCATAAATGAAAAAGGGAGATATTGAATTGGAAGAACCATAGAAAATATAAGTAGTATCACATTGAAAATTCAACATGTAAATTATTTTGAGACAAATTTGTTTTGCAAATAAATTAATAATTAGAACTACAAAAATTTGGGAAATTTAATGTTAAGTATGAGATTCAGTCTTTATGGTATTGATTTGTAAAAACAAAAAATGCACGTCAAGTAGCTAGAAAAAATTTATAAACAAAAAAAAAAAAGTTTGTGTATTTGCTTTGCAGGGTGGTGGAAATTCATCAAATGGATTAAAAGCTAGTGATGTAGATCCACGTTTGGTATTTCATCATGGGGTACCATCTTGTGGTATCAAGTTTGCAAGTGACAATATTCAGAAGATATTGGCTCTTTCTACTAAGTATGTTCACCTTTCTCATTTCAATTTTGTGATGTGCTCATTGTTTTCTAACATCTAATTTGCAGATTATTATATTTTACAACTATAGTATTTGAATAAACAAATGTTGTAGTCTTTAAATGTGTTAGGTGTCGTCACAATAGTCTATGAATGTATCAAAACTACAAGCATACGTAATGTGTCTTTTGTTAGACACTTTGATCCTTGAATGTATCTATTATTAGTTAGTTTAATCTTCGTATATATTTTTCGATAGTGTCAGTCTCATACATTTAAATATCCAAATACTTATTTATCGGTTATTTCTTGAACTTGTGCTTAAAATTGATTTTCGATTACATTTTTTTATTTTGAAGTGATGGGAGGATTAAATTATTTGGTAAAGATAATGCTCAAGTCCTACTTGAATCTAAGAAGGCAGTGCCTAGCAAGTTTTTACAGGTTATATTTTTCTGTCTTTTTTTCAAGCCATTTGAAACTTCTCATGTTTTGATGTTGCAAAAATATTATTTCTAGTATAATAACAATACTGTGATGTTTGATATGCATACACAGTTCATCCAAAATCAAGGCATCCTTATAAATGTAACTTCAAATAATCATATTGAGGCAAGTATATACTTATGATCAACTTACTCAAATTTTTAATTGCATTTCATTGTTACGAGGTATAGTTCCATGATCAAAAATCATGTTCATTGAGAAATTTTAACATTTCACATTTAGGTTTGGGACATAGACAAGAAAAAGTTGTCTGACTCATACATTGTTAAAGAAGAAATCACTTCTTTTGCAATCATTCAGCACAGCCTCTATATGTAAGTAACTAGTATTGAGAACTATTGCAATACACAGAAAGAAATTTATTGAAAGAATCTATGTTAGTTACTATGATGATTAAGAACATGTATATGCATTGGTACTAGGTATATTGGAGTTTCTAGTGGTAATATTTCAGTTTTGAAGCTTGATCAAGATTGGCATGTGGTACAGATGAATTACGCCATACCCCTCTCAGCTTCTTTTGGTGAGATCAGATACACATATAATTTGGCCTTTTTCCATTCACTTGTTAGAAATAAATCTTTGTTTATATATAGATTATTGTCATCTAAGTTCCTTGATAATCTGCTAGGGAATTCAACTGAAGCAATTGATGATACTGTTGTGACACACATATTGCCTCAACCAGCGGCCGAAAGTAAAAGGTGATACTGATTTGCTTAAACCCTGCCTTCCTTTAAGACATTGCTAATAATTAATTTAGCTTATGCTTTTACTTGATCACTACGTTTTGAATTCAATAACTATGTATTGACAATGTAAAACAAATTTAGACAGAAGTCCAATTATATTTCCGCATGATTCATATCATAGTATTATTTCCTTAAATATTTGCACAAATATCTACATGAATCAAACAATGTTGTGTGATTGTTTGTCTGTGTAAAAGAAATACATTGTTAGTGTTAGTGTGTAGTAATTAAATTCATTTTTTGTTTATGCAATGCAACACAAAAAACTCAAACTTCTTTTCTCTAATGTGTTCAATGCAGAGTTCTCATAATCTTTAGAAATGGCCAAATAATATTATGGGATATTCAAGAAAGCAGGTGCATTTTCAGAACTGGTGGAAATGTGTCACAACCCCTACAGAATAATGAAACAAAGAAAGTGTCTTGTGCATGTTGGGTGTGTCCTTTTGGAAGCAAAGTGGTTGTAGGGTACAACAATGGAGAACTCTTCATTTGGAGCATCCCTTCTCTAACCACAGGAAATGGCTCAGCTTCTGATTATAGCAGCAAAAACACTCCTATGTTCAAATTTAACTTGGGATATAAATCAGATAAAACTTGTATAGAATCAATAAAATGGACATATGCTGAAGGAAAGGCTAGTAGATTATATGTCATGGGAGCTTCTAACTCAATGCAGGTATTTGAATACTTAGCTTACATTATTTAACTAATGTTTTTGACATAGTTCTAAATTACGGTCCGCAACTACAATTGCAGCAATTGCAGATGCAATATAAAAGTTTTAGAGGTTTCTGCAGCAGCATTGCAACTGCAATTGCGGCTGAACCAGCAGAACTTTCCTGCATGTTGCTGCAATATCAAGGTTCACAGCATAACTGTGACCGCAATTTAGAACCATGGTTGTTGGTCAATTTATTCTGAGAAAGAAAGCTTGAGTTCAAGTTCACCTATTATAACTCAAATGAATTTGTGATTTTTTTTGTTTATTAAATGTTTACTGATATGATTGTATGAATGCAGGTAGTATTGTTGAACGATCATACCGAAACTCGCACAATTAAGTTAGGACTTTATTTGTCTGAATGCTGTGTTGACATGGAGATCATATCAACCTCAAATGAGCTAAGCAAGAATAAACAAAATTCTTTGATTTTGCTTGGGAAATCAGGCCATGTATATCTGTATGATGATAATTTGATTGAAAGGTATCTATTGCATAATCAATCTAAGTCCACTCCTTCACTGCCAAAGGAAGTTATGGTGAGGTTACCACTGGCTGATTCAAGCATCACCATAACAAAATTCATCTCCAACACTTCCAATGTGTTTTATTCTCAAGATGAGGTAATAGAGTTGTGATACTATTCTTTTAGTCGACCGTATTCTTTTATTATTATTACTAGCGTGCAGACAGACACTAATGTTTCTATCCTGTCTACTTTTGTTAAGAAATTTGGTATCTTTCATTATTTTTATCGAAAAAAGCGGACAGAAGAACACATGAAAATGAGTAATATATTGTAATATTGTGGATATTCATTTCACTTTTATTTTTCTTTTTGGTTACAGTATTATATACAGATTCTGAAAAACTATCCACGGCTTATTCCCATGGAAACAAATCAGAAAGATGGGATTAACCTGAGTTCTGCTAACTTCTCTGGATTTTCAAACATTAAAAACTTGTACATAACTGGACACCATAATGGAGCCATAACTTTTTGGGATGCATCATGTCCCTTTTTCATCCCAGTTTTTCAATTAAAGCAGCAGGTAATGGTTTAATCCAAAAAATATTAGTATGTGTCCAAATGTTAGCTTCATTATTACTTTAAGTGATAAAAAAAGAAAAAAAAGAATTAGCTTCTTCTCAAATATCAATACTATTATATTGTGATTATTATCTCTTTCATCTTAATGCAGAGTGAACATGATTATTCTTTAAGTGGTGTGCCCTTGACAGAATTATATTTTGACATCAACTCTCTTCTCCTTGTTTCTGGTGATCAGAGTGGAATGGTGAGGCTAATTCAACTATACGAATGGATGAGAATTGATATTTTCTTTTTTTTTTTTCTTTCATTTTCACCCCCCTTGCCTTTTGTATAGTATGCATGATATGAACATGATCTACAGGTTCGAATATTCAGATTCAAACCCGAACCATATACCTCCAACAGCTTCATGTCGCTTACAGGTATTTTATGTATTGGATATTACTTATTCCACAACTTGTCTAGAATCTGTTTGAATTGACTTATTTAAACTTATCCATTAACATAAGTACTTGTAAGACTGCTTAGAAGAATTTATAAAAGTAATTTATATAATTTCTATAAGTTGTTTTTAGCTTATTTCTATAGATTTTTTATGATAGCTTAAAGTTTATATGAAAAAAGTTTATATTTGTTTTATCTTTTGTTACAAAAATAACTTATACATAAATATTTATATGATAAACATTTATGTTATAAGCACTTAATTAAGTTTGTTTATCCAAACAGATCTTTAATCAATAATTGAACAGCCAGCAAACTTCACACTTCAGTTGATAGTGACATGAATTTCCACTCTTTTGTAGGAGGTACAAAGAAAGGGGTTGATCATGTAATTCAAAGTGTGAAACTTGTAAAGACCACTGGTTCTGTAATTTGTATGAATATAGATCATAGCTCAAAGCTTCTTGCTGTTGGTTCTGATCAAGGAAATGTAAGATACTTTTCTAGCTGTTATATATTTTTTTAAATTGCACGTGTTTATTTAGCTCATTGTTCCAAGGAAACAAACTTCATGTTTATTTAGCTCACTGTTCTAAGGAAACAAACTTCATGTTACTAATTTGTACAATAATCTACCAATTTGTTGCAGGTTTCAGTTATTGACATAGATGGTCCATCTCTGTTATATCAGAAACATGTTGCAAGTGAAATTTCTACTGGTATCATCTCTCTGCAGTTCATAACCTGTAGTTTATACGGTTTCGAGAAAAACATCCTAGCAGTTGGAACAAAGGACTCGTCTGTTTTGGCACTGGATAGTGAAACTGGAAATGCACTGAGTATTGGAACTGTTCATCCTAAGAAGCCATCTAAAGCTCTATTTATACAGGTGTTAGGTAAGAGTTTGCACAGTTGACACATTGAACAATTATTACAACACATTGTTATAAGTTATCAATAATCTGAATGCTTATTCTTTTTAGGATTCAAATGTCAAAACTATTTTGAATAGCAGTCAAGGACTAGTTTTTTTTTCATTTGTGTTATACAGATGGAAAATGTGAACCAATTACAAAAAAAGATAACTTAGACTTGAGAGAAGGGAATCATATTGTGGATGCAACAACAAAGAACTTGTACATTTTGATGTGTTCTGAGAAGGCTTTATATGTCTTTTCATTTGAGCATGCTCTACAGGTATGGTGTTCTTTATTTCAATACTTATGAATTATAAAGAACCAACAGATTAACTTATGCTTGCAATTACTCTCTATCTTTTTCTCTTGTTTTAGGGAATCAAAAAGGTGCTTTACAAAAAGAAGTTCTATCCTTCTTCCTGTTGCTGGGCGTCGACATTTTACAGCACCTCTGGTATTGGTCTCATACTACTTTTCACCACTGGAAAAGTAGAATTAAGGTGATGGAACTATCTCAAGTCTGCACTTTACTTACCAATATTTTGGTGAAAAAACAAATAAATCTCAATTTTTAGTATTACTTTTTCAATAGGAAAAGTACTTCAATCAATCTAATTCCTACTAAATTGGTTGGCTTTATGGATTCTAGCACTTTTGTGCTTAATTACTGAATCATATATATAGTCCCACATTCTATTAGTTCATGACACTTTTTTTTTCTCTCTAATGATTTAGGTCTTTGCCAGAATTATCTTTGATAGTGAAGACTTCAATCAGAGGTTTGACTCATTCACCTCCGAAATCGAAGTCATTTTCTGACAGCCATATATGTTGTTCATCCAGAGGAGACCTTGTTTTGGTATGAATGCATCTTCTTTCACTATGACAACAAGTTTCTGATATTTAGAACATGAAATTAACTCAAGGTCAGTTTACAGGTGAATGGTGACCAAGAAATTTCTGTTGTTTCGTTGTTGGTCCAGAGGAATATTTTTAGGTATATATGGTTAAAGAATGGAACTAGGAATCTTGTTATCAATCAATCTCCTACAGTCTTATCTTTATTTTCTCTTTTCAAACTGGCAACTTAAGATGAAAGTGATACTAATAATGAGAGATTAGTTTTCTCATTATATAATGTTTGACTTCATTGTAGGCTTTTGGACTCTGTTGGCTGCATCTACAACAAGGAAAGGATGCTATCACAAGAAGAGTTGGTTCCTAACCCTGTCATACCTAAGGAAAAGAAGAAGGTTGGCAGGAACATATAAATAAGGTCTACTCAACTAAATCCATTATTTTTGCAACAAAATGTATTTAATCTTGTTTATGTGCAGGGCATATTCAACACTGTAATCAAAGATTTTGCTGGAAGTAAAGAAAAGCATATGCCCTTAAAGGAAAAAGAAGATCCTAAAGAAAGTATCCAGGAACTCTCTGCAATATTTTCACGTGCAAATTTTTCACTGGATGCCAACAATACTGTGGACGAAAATCAGCTAGAATTAAACATAGGTATAACAATGACTCGGATATGTATGACATAAAGGAGAAATTTGTGCTTTGTGTCAGTGAATTCATGTTTGTTTTAGTTGTGGTCTGAATCTGCTGGACAGAAAGCATAAATATTATAAAACATGACTAGATTGGAGTTACAGGTCAATATGCTTCTTCGTAAGGCAGTTCAGCTGGTTTCTCCGTATAATGCATAAGTCTGTTCGGATTCACTCATTGAAGTTTATTTACTGATATAAAACACTTATGAAATTGTTTGAACAAACTTATGAAAACAGTTGATGACATGTCATAAGCTGTTTTCAACTAATTTCATAAGCTCTCTAGTCTCTAAGATAGCTAATGTAAACAGTTTATAACTAACATGAAAACCGTTTTTTATTTTACCTTTTGTCATAGAAATAGTTTATGCTATAAGCGCTTATTTAAATTGTTTATCCAAACAGGTCTTAATAGCATATAGATACTTTAGTTTAAGGCAACTAATCGGAGGTGTTCTCTTTTCTCCCTATATAGATGACATAGATCTGGAAGATCATAGAGAAAAACGCAAAGAACAAAGCTTCTTAGGAGCTCTTAATAAGATGAAATTGGCTGGCAAATATCAGGCTTTGAAAGGTTTGTGCCAATGAGTTCAATTTTGTGGAAATTACTGTTACTTATGTTCACATTTGACCTAAGAAACAAGAACTTGAACTACTCTAATGCGATGAAACAGGTCGAGTTTATATCACTAATGAGATTCTGTTATTCAACCATATTATATACATGCATAGTGCTACTAAGCATAATCGGAATGTGATAAATGTAATAACTCTAATTAATATACGCTATAAACTGTAGGTATGCTACTATAACTCAAGTATGATTTACATTTATTTGGAGAAATACCAAGTTAAGTAGAAGATATTTTGCTTACAAGAAGAAGAAAAAAGGGAGATGATAAAGAGATTTAATATATACTAGCTAATTTTATTGGGCATCCAATATACAGGAAGAGTGAGAGAGATGAAGGGAAACAACCAGAGAGTACTAGAGAAGGAAGAGCAACAAGATGAGAAAGCTGGTGCAGTCAATCAAATTAAAAAGAAATATGGATTTTCTTCTTCGTCCAATGTAAGGATATATTAAAAGACTGGCATTTGATTATGAAATATGAATACTAATCACAATAAATCTGGCGCAACAGGTAACAAGTGTCGCTAAATCGGCAGAAAGCAAGCTGCAGGAAAACACAAGGAAATTGCAGGTATATTATATGTTGACAAAGTCACAAAAATGAAGCGATATATCGTTTAGTGCATGCCAAAGTATGCAAGAAGAATAAGAAAGATGAAAATTTCAATTTATAGTTGTTTTCATATTTTCTTATAATAACTTGGCAGGGTATTGAGCAATGTACTACAGAGCTGCAAAACAAAGCAAAATCATTTTTATCAATGGCCAAACAAGTGCTGCGAAATGTTGAACAGAATAAAAGAAGTTGATAAGACCTGTTAGGTACTAACATCATGATTTGTTTTTCCTTTTTCAATTGCTTGTATATTCTTTTTAATATTTTCTGTATGTAAGTTTGCTCAACAAACTCACCCACCTACAATTTCTCTAAAAGAAAAACTAATTTTGCTTTATTTATTATGTGCTAGTTTAGCTTCTTTTTACATGAACCTGTTCCATTACTGTCATATGTGGATTGCAGAGTGGAGAAGCTTGGCCATTGCATTTAAAGCTCCCAGAACTGAAGTACAGATGAATAACTACAACCTACAGTGCAAATAAAAAAGTGATTGCGGCAACTTTAAGTCATGCGTTATATTGATAAAGACCCGCAACTGATTCAAGGACATATACAAGTCATTTGCTCTGGAATTTGTACATTAAAATATCATAAGTTTATGTTCATATTTTCTCTCCACTTTCTTTCTCTTTGGAGAGAATTGTTTTTTCCACCAAGGAATATTTACACATACACACAATAGCAAATTAAAATGTCAACATTGATAAAAATTAAATAAATAAGTAAATTAAAATGTCAACTCTTAAACATGACAAAGTTAAAAGATGGCATCCAAATTGCATTGAGGTTTTCTCTTTTAATTTTACAAATTGGAGTATTAGTTCATGACATGAAAGATGGTGATCACCATCACAATGCAATTAGAACAAAAATAAAATTCCACACAGCATGAGAACAGAATACAAACTTTGCAACGACTAGTGCTTTATCAACAGATCTTCCAAAAGCGAGTGTATCTGTTCTCTAGCAGCATCTCTGTTACCAACACTCAATGTAAAACAAGTTGCTCCTGCATGATTCCTCAATCTTGCAACTGCCAAAATTGACAACATTAGTAACTAACACGATCCGTGAATCAGTTAGCCAGATAGCGGCTTCAAAATCATCAAAACGTCAATAGATATTTGAGATTTAAGGATATCAAGTCTCACGAGAAATATGTCCCATCTAGATTATTTGAAGGTGAAGACAAGAAAAATCATTGACATCAAGAGAGAAACGTGATGTTTGAAAAATGGGGACTGTGAAAGTAAGGGAAATTTACCTTCAGGTATATCTCTGCCAAATTTTGGAACTGGAATGGAAGCCAAAATTGGGATATTTGACTCCAAAACTTTTAGAACTGCAGAGAAGAATGAGGAACTGTATAACTCCATCTTCCCAACTTCATCAATGACGAAAAGATCGGTGTCTTCTCTAACCTAATCATTGAGTGTGTCTTTTCAAATTTCAGAGACTGATCTAACATATGGGCATCTGAAATAATATCTTTGTATATCCTAAATGACAAATTTACACTCAAAAATGCAAGGGAACAGCTCAAGAGCAGCATACCAGTACCACATTTTTTATATGCATTTAAATTCATGCAATGAGTGTCATATATTGGGCAAAAGATGCATTTACCCTGCAGCTACTATGAAAATAATCTTACATAAAGTTGAGAAAAATGTGAAAGCAAAACATCGTTGGCAAGCTCACCTGCAACTCAGGCAGTGCTAGTGACTCAAAAGATGCTACATCAACTTTATACTTTCCAACATTAGGCCATCTGTGGGACTCTTGGCTGCCAATAATAACCATAAAATAATACCCTTTAATCAAATAAGCAAAGCTCTAATAAAACCAAAAATCTAGCCAGTGGAACCAATGTTACATGAAGTGATTACAGTCAGCATATCTCAGTCCTTGGATCTAGATTGTTCATATTTCGACTTTATCAAAGCAAATTACAAATATAAATTTGAAATTAAAACCGTCCAATTTTAATGCAAAGGTCTGATGTACTAATTGCAACTATGGTTCTAACTTGTGGTTTGCAACTGCAATGCAGCCACAATATAACAGTTTTTGAAGTCTCCACGTCGACCATATTGGCACGTATTTTACCGCAATATAATTTGTTCAAAGCATACCGACGACTGCAATTTAAAACCATGATTGTTGAGTAGTTTGAATGCATCTAATCCAAATTATGTTATGTCACAGCATATTTACAAACACATACAACAACAACAACAAAAACCAAGCCTTATCCTACAAAGTAGGATAAGCTACATGGATCAATGGTGTCATAACGTTTTATTATATAACATATCTCTTTCCAGTTCGTAAATCTCTACGTTTTTTCTAATGGTTTCTTTTATTGTTTTCCTACGTCTTCCTCTGCCGCTTACAGTTTTTTTATTTACAAATACACAAAAAACCAAAAATATCAGTTTTTTTTTTGTGAGTTTGCAAAAAGCATAGCCACAAGCATCATGATCACCAAGAAACAGAAAACTATGTATCTCCTAATGCAGATAAAAAAAAGTTTGTATCTTTATAAAAGGAATGAAAAACAAAACCTGGAAAATTTGGAAGAGGCAAGTGGGCATGTGCGACCATCAAGAGTAACAACTTCAAAACCAACCCTCTCACTTGCGACTCTAACTTCACCTACAAAACAAAACAAAATATTTTAGTTTTGGGAAATGGTGAAGGGTGGTGAAGGAAAAGGAAAAAGATGCTTACGAGTGTAGAAACCTTGAACCTTGAGGGTTGAATTGGAGGCTTTGATGGTCTCGAACAGTTTCATAATAAGAGTGGTTTTTCCCACACCCTAAAAAAAGAAATCAAATTTATGAATGATGGAAGTGAAATAAATTTTGAAGAGAAAAATGGGAGGAGGAATCACTCACTGGAGGACCTGTCACTAGGAAGCATTTTCCTATACCAGCCATTGTTTCTGTTTCTCAGCTTCACCCAGGTGCTATTCTCTACAAACCAAAGTTATGTTTGAATTTAGGGAATCAAACTCTAATAATACAAAATTGGCTTAATTGCACTTTTGGTCCCCCTATTATATGTGAAAATTGAAAGTAGTCCTCCATTTTGTTTGTCCCCAGTTTTAGTCCTCAAACAGAATTTGTCCCCAAACAGAATTTGAGCATGAGCTCTCATATTTTTAATGACGCGTCAATAATTTGTTGATGTGACATGCTGACATGGAATAAAGTTATTATTTTATTATTTCTGATTAAAAAAAATAAGTTTTATTTTAAAAAATCATTTTAATAATTATAAAATATTTATAAAAATACAATTAAAAATAAAATTAAAAGAAAACCCAATTTCTCTCTTTGACAAATTAACAAACACCACATCTTCATTCTCCACAACCTTCTCTTTCTCCATTACTAACCGAAACAACCCCACTTCCTTTGGTGATGACATCGCTTTCTTCCTCTCACCCATCGCTTTCTTCTCTTTCTCCCAGTAGTTACACTAACAGAATTATCCGAAACATTGTGAGAATGCAACCTGGGTCTAGCAGGTTGAAATCCAAAAATATAAAAACTCCAACTTTCAATGTGATGAAGTTCAGTACTTTTTTCAGCAGAAGCAGAAAAACCAATGTAAGCAAATTCATTATCTCTAAAATACTCGGAAAGATCAACGGTCACCGACAAAAGAGGATCAGTTGGCTTAATATGAGAAGAAGATGAAAAGGAGTAATAATAACCTTGGTTATTATTACTATTGACTAATAAAAATAATATTACTATTTTATAAAAAAAAAATGTGTAAAAAAAGTGAAAATGATTCTTGATCTTGAGCCGTAGACAGCTCCAGTTCCAGAGTGCAATGCAAATCTGAATTATTTCTCCCCTTCCTACAAATTCCTTTCTTCTTCGAATTCGCCCAAACATTCTCACTCTTCATCTTCAATGTTGTTGCTCTTTTTTTCAAATTGTATTCTCTCTATACCCAATTTTCCTGTCACTTTATCGCATCAATTTCTTTCTTCAGTTCTTGTCCAACGTCCATTACCGACAATAAAATCCCGTTTTGAAACCAACCCACGTCATGATTCACGTCTTGTTAGCTTAATCAACCTGGTTCAGATCTTGTGTTCCACGTTCAATTTTGAGTAAATATTCATTTCCAATTATATAATCTATTTTTTTTCTTCCTTTTTTGGTTAGATTTTTTTTTAATTGAAAATGGAGATTTCTAGTGGAGGTTGTTCTCCTAGGATTAGGTCTGATCATTTGAAAAAAGAGGGATCAGATGAAATACGTTTACGACAAGCTTTAGAATTGCAACTTTCTGATATTGTAGGAAGACCAAAAGGAGAAGAACGAGAAGAAGATGAAGATGGGGTTGTTTGGGTTAGTGATGGAGAAAGAGAAGGTTGTGGAGAATGAAGACGTGGTGTTTGTTAATTTGTCGAAGAGAGAAATTGGGTTTTCTTTTAATTTTATTTTTAATTGTATTTTTATAAATATTTCATAATTATTAAAATGATTTTTTAAAATAAAATTTATTTTTTTTAATCAGAAATAATAAAATAATAACTTTATTCCATGTCAGCGTATGCCACATCAGCAATTTATTGACACGTCATTAAAAATATGACAGCTCATGCTCAAATTCTGTTTGGGGACTAAAACTGGGGACAAACAAAATGGAGGGACTACTTTCAATTTTCACCTAAAATAGGGGGACCAAAAGTGCAATCAAGCCTACAAAATTCGAACAAATAAATAAATAAAATGTTATATTAATGATTAGTTTTTAACTAAAATTTATTAATTATTTAATTTAATCATTTAGTTGAAATTCTATATTGAAAATTGATTAGCTTAATTTTTAATTTGAAATTGATTAATTTTACCTAATTTTTATTAGATAAAATTAAATAGTTAGCTAACATCACATAATAAATATATTATTCCTCTATAATCATCGACGGATAGGAAAACGTGAATTAGAACGAGGTATAAGGAATTTCACGGTACTAAATCCCCTTTGAATTCTATCTTGTTAATGCGTTTGTTAGTCTCACGAAAAAGTATACGTAAGAATACAGTGTTATGAGGAGAATTTATAATATATATTTAAAAAAATTTAATAGTTGTATTAACGTAACAAAATTAAATAATTTAATGTATCACTTAGTTGGTTGCAAGTTGCACTGATTGAATTTAATATATTTATTAGTCATCAAACTAATGGATATCTTAATTTAGGGTACAAACTTTTTTAAAAGTTATTTTCTTTTATCAATTTTTATGAGTTTCTCTATAAATAAGAATATTTTAGGTTTAATGTAAATGTACAATTCATTTCAAGAACTGATAAGAATCTGAAGGGTTTTTTTCGATTAAACCATTTGCATCTAATATATATAGATTGGTGGGGGCGAATCGAACATAAATTTTCATCATTATCAATTTCATCATATTTTTTTTTCAAAAATTTGCAGCATACCTCCAACAAAAAATTCAAATGTGTAACTCTTTCTAATCCATAAATCACATAACTTTGTAATGCATGGATTTGAGTGCAAATTATAAGTCTTTGAAGAGTGCACATATTGACAACAATAAAATTATTGAACTCAATAAAGAGGATATGGATCGAATCGTGAAGGTCAAATGTAGATCATGGATTAGACTCCAAAGTTCAACCGAAATCATTGTCGTGCGGCCCAAATTACAAGCATAATGGTCATTCTCATCTATAATGAGTCCAATGCAAGTTGATGAATTTATACTAACTATATGAGAACCATCCACATTGAACTTCATAGAGTGAGGAGGAGGATACCACTTGACATTAGTATCATACCTAATGTTATATACATACGATTCAAATCTTTCAAAAAATGTGATGGTGGCCTGGAGTGAGTTGTCTTAATGAGAGTGCAAAAAATGTTTGGAATTCAAAGAAGTTCTTTGAGAAAACTAGTTTGTTAGAATTAATGTAAGAAGAGTGCTACAAACACTAGCTATTTCCATCACTCGCCCTAATACACTCTCTTGTCTGATGAAATTTATATATGTCTCTTATATTTTGGAGAATTATATACCGAAATCATCCTATAAGAAGAGGTGTCATGGTTAATTTAATATGGTCTCCATGCAATGAAGAAACAAGTACTAGTTTAATAAATATTGAGGTTATAATTAAGAGATTTGAATGCCACATAAACACTTTAATTGTTTTTCTATATGAAAAGTTCGAAAAAATTATATAGTATATTCAAGGGTGATAACAAATACATAGATTCTATTGACAACGTACTCTCCACCACAATCATAATTATAAAATCAAGCATCAACAACATTGTTGCATGCAGTGGCGGCTCTTGAAAAAAAATATCGGAGGAGTTACAAGTATTAACTAAACTATTATAATTAAAATTTATAAAAATTATATAGTTTTTTTTAGAGTCTCACGCGATTCGTACATAGTCGATAAATTAAAAAATTTAAGATTTTAATTTTTAAAGGGTTTACAATTTTTACAAGTCACAATTTTTATGCGTCATGTAATTCGCACAAGTTTTTAGAAAATCACACAATTCATTCAAATAAAATATATCCACTTTATCATTTTTTTATCTATATATAGAGAGTTTGTTGAATTAATTTATTATATTTTATCTTTTCAATTGCATAATTTCTAATATGATTAACGACTTGTAGTGTTATTTAATAACAATTGAATAATTTTTTACATTGTAAAGATAAAAAGATTATTGTTTTTTTATTATATTCTTATAGAAAAATTATTTAAATAAAAAAGAATAAAAATGTAAAAAATATAAACAAAATAAAAGAAAATAGTTGAGGTAAATTTTTCTGTTTTAATAATATATTAATGTTATTATACTGATCTGTCTATCGTTATTATTTATAAAAAAAAATTAGAGAATGTCGTGGTCCTGTCGATCTATTGATAGATATTATTTTGATTTAATATAAATTTTCAATTGAACAATAAATTAATGAAATTCATTCATTTTTATTGATATTTTCTTGTGATTTTATTAATGAAAAATATTACAACAAACGCGGAAATCATATGAACAAATTATACTCTATATTAAAAAAATAAAAAAAAATATTATAATTTCCATGTAAGTCTAGTTCCAAGGTAAAGTCATTGAAGGCAAATCTAGAAAATGTAATTTGATGGGCTAATCTTCAGAAATTACCAAAATTAAACGATTATTCATCTTTCTTACTAATCAAAGAAATGATTTAAAGTTAACAAATATTGAGCTTTTAAAAGCAAGAACAAAATGAATGAACAATTATGTGTAGAATTTGATATAGTAAAACATAAGAAAAGAACACAAAAAATTTGACATATTCGAATTAAAGCAATGTATTTTAATCTACGTTCATGACTGTCAATTATTTGTCATTTGAGCTACAATCTCTCTTGATGCAAGTTTCATATTTTCAAACTAGATTGTAAGAAGAGTAAAATAATCTAAAAATTTCTCAACAATAGCTTCCTCCACTAGACTATTCAACAAACTACTTATAGCCTAAGCAATATCTCCTAACTGCTGCAACTGAACTAGATACAGTTAGTTATTAGTTAACAAGTCAACATACTCAATTTAGTTAAATTACTTAGTTGACTAGAACCAATTAACTCAACAAAATTGTCATGGAATTGTTGAACTCAAACTTACTAGTTTTGATTACTTTATCTCTCCAATCGTATGTTTTGTTTTGGGGAGGGGTGAGGTGGGTTCTTTCTTGACTATATAGAATGTATGAATAGTAGATGCATGTGTTGATAATTAACAAAGAAAATAGTTGTCAGCATATACTTTATGTTGACTTTTGAACCCACGATTCAGATTTTGAATATGAATTTTAGATTAAAAATTTATTAAAATCTATATTAAAACATTGACTTTCCGAAATGTATTTGTGTGTAGTCATGCCGCAACACTATCCAAATCCTAGCAACTAGGTGCTACGTTTTGGTGTTAGCTTTTGTCTTTTTTGTGCTTTTTGGAACTGTTATCATTATGTGCTCTTGGAGCTGCTCTTTTCCTAGCTCACGTGTTCCCAATATTTTGTTGTATTTTATTTTTTATTTTTGACTAGCTATGCACGTCTTGCGGTAGTTAAGTGCTTTAAATGAATATTTCTTTTTCAAAAAAACAAAAATTTCTCAACACTATATGATTAAGATTTGGTTATTCCTAGTTAAGCTATTGCTAGAATTAGCTTAGTCAATTGTACAAAATATGTACCTGATGTTAAGATGTAATCTTTCATTTACATACATTCATCAGTTCAATCAGTACGTGGGATCCACCCTCACATTTTTCTTCTCTAATCATGGCTTCTTTGTTATATGAAAAAGATAAAAATATAGAAAAGATCTATGAATAACCCACTTCAACAATCCACATAAACTTGTATTTAAAAATGACTTTAGAATTTAACAATAGATCATATTATTTAAAATTATAAATTAACAATTATCTTCATCTTCTAATTAACATTTCGTTTTAGGAGCCCCAAACTATGTATCTATCAAAACCTTGTTTCACATCATTTCAACCAATCATATAAAAACTAAGTCGTCGATAAAAGAAATTAAATTAACCAACAAAATACGCTATCCATGAAGAATCGAGCATTCCATAAGAAAAACAAAAGAGTACGATAACAACTGAGTTGGTATTAATAATAGAAATAAGATTTAAGTACAGGTCATGCGACTGAACCCAAAATTAAGATTGTAATCTAAATATAACCCTAAGCATTTAAAAACTATTTATCACAAACAGTTGTTGATTAAGTCTCTCAAATCCATGCCAAATCTATTAAGTAAAAAGATTCTATTGCAGTTACTCCTAAGCTTCTCCTTTTGTCACTGCCAACTTTACTCATCATCATCATCATCTTCATCCTACAAAAAATATAAATTAAAAAAAAGAGTCAAAACGATTATCAATTTAACAAAAACCTAACCAAGCACAAAAGAACACAATAAATCATTATAGAAGAATCTTACATCATCTTCATCGTCGTCATTGACTTCAGACTTTGACTTGTCAGATCCTTCTTCTTCCGAACGATTTTTTGCCTCAGTCTAATACATCAAAACAAGTTCAATTAACATCAAATTAACAACAACAAAAAAATACAGTTGCTTAACAGCAATTAAGAGATATAACTAAAGTAATTTACCAATCCAATATTGTAAGCACGAAGAGTCTTCTCATACTCCTCTTTCTTCTTTTCTGCCAAAGCAACAAAACGAGCCTTATCCTGAAATACACGTAAATCGCAAAATAACGTTAAATTCAAACGTGAATAAACATTTTGATAATTTTTCAGCAGTGAAACAAAGCAAAATACTCACAGCATCAGACATCGATTTCCATTCTTTACCGCCAGCTTTACCGACCTAATTGAAATTCACAGTAAATCACGTAAATAATTCCAAATCGAAACAAAATTTAATCAAAAATCATAAAAGATAACGGTAACATTAGATCCAAAACTAACCACAGCAACGGATTTGTTGTCAGGATTTTCCTTCTTAAAAGTCTCTCTGAATTCAGACCTAAAATCATCACAAAAACGCAAAGCAAAAATCAGAAATCAATCGAACTTCACAGAAACAGACTCACAACGTTAAATAATAAAAGCAAATACTCAAAACCAATAGCCGATTCGAACAACGTTCAGCACAGAAACTTACATGAAAACGAAGAAAGCACTTGGAGGTCTCTTCGGCTTGTTAGGATCTTTCGAAGCTTTCTTCGACTGCTTCTTACCGGTTCCAGCGCCCTTGCGCTTCAACCTAACAAACGAAATCAAAACGAATAGAATAAATTAGATCTAATGAATGAATAGATTAAAAAAAAACATGAAACTGAGTCGAACGAAGAAACTCACTTGTTATCGACGGCGGGTTTGGCTTTAGTGGTAGCCTTAGGCATGGTGATTGTGAAGAGAAACGGCGAGAGAGAATTGTGAGGGTTTTTGGTGAATGCGTTTTTTGGTGAATGCGTTTTTTGGTTGTGAGCGCTAGGGATAATAAGGGTTCCAAAAAAGATTTGAAAAGGAAAAAAATTGAAGTCCAGGTTTGCGCGGGATACTGAAATTTTTTACCAAATTAGGAAGTTATTATTATGATATTTTCTTTTGTTATGGTATTTATTAAAAAAAAAAGATATAAAATAAAATTAAGAATAAAGACTCAAATTGGTATCAAGTATTTTGGTCAGGAATATCTTAGTTCTTGAAAAAAATATATTTAAATTAATTATTGACAACTATATAAATAATGTATATTATTCATTCTATTAGATTTTATTTAAATTTAATTGGATTTAATTGGTTTTTGTTGAAGTGAGGTGTAAGTCTTATTTATCAAACAATGTTAAAAATTATTGATGAAATAGTATTAAAAATTATTGATTTGTAAATATTTAATTTATATAATAATTGATTTAAATATTAAAAAATAAATATTGATATAGACTAATTTAACATATGTTGTATAGATAAATGAT
>JBBPBT010000152.1:6502047-6523418 GCA_037974875.1 Cicer bijugum | reverse complement strand
TTTATTTTAGTCAATATAAAAAAAATCATATATTTTAGTCATTATAAAATTATTATGCAAATAGGTTTAGTATGTGTTGGAACATTCGCATGTGTTTTTCAATAGTTGTTTTCCATACATGTTTATAATACTATAAAAAAATTATCTAGAAAAAATGAGTTCAAAAGTTTATTTATAGATCCATATTTAAATGACTTTTATGTTGAACACATGACATTTAAAAAGTTAATATTTAATTAATCCCAGATTAAAAACTATATATTTAAGCAGATGAGTTTTTAATAACTTTCTAAACATACTTGCAAAAAATGATTTTAAAATAAAAAAGTTGAAGTATGTTTCGTTTCAACAAAGACTAAAACAACTTGTAGAATAATTTTGTAGAGACTAAAACATGTTATTTTTATAAAAAGTAAAAACCAAATTTCAAAATTTTACATAGTATGACAATGTACTCAAAACAACACAAACAGTAATATTAATTTATGCAACATAACATAGGTAAAATAGGTAAGTTTTGTTAAAAATAAGAAGAAATAGAAAAGTGAAATGGTACAAGAAGAAAAAGAAAAAAAGACAACGGTTATAAAAGACCCAACACATAGATAAAAGGCCAAAGTTAAGGCTCATAAATTTCCTTTGATTTATTCCACTAGAGGATAAAAAGGGAATACAAATTTGTAGTAACCAACACATGACACACGTATTGAAATTCATTCATCATCCTTAAAATTGAATCACAAGGAAGAGTGAATTATGGGAGACGAATCAACCCAAGAACATCAAATATCATTAGCAGCTCCTTTCATATTTTTGATTGTTGCTGCTTTTCAATCAACATACTATTGTCTAGATCAATTGAAGAAGGTATCGTTATAAATAAATAAATGCTACCATTGTAATAATATTGATTTTTCTATTGTCCATTAATCCCATTCTTTCTTGAAAAAAGTACAAAATCTATTGATTTGGAATGGAATTTTATTATCATTTTCAATTGATAAAATTTTGTGATTTGTTTACGAATTAAATAATAACATTTACTATTGATTGTGATATAGTATTTGATCTCTTTTATTTATATCATTTGCTTACACAGAATGGATCCGATAATGAAAAAGAAAATCAATTGCGTGGAGAAATAAAACATCTTTTGAAGGAGGCAAGTTTGTTGTCACAGTAAGTATATATAATTGTAATTAAAAAAAAAAAAAAAGATTCAATTAGAAAACATAAGGGTGATTCATAAATTACGATCTAGTTGAATGGTGAATTATTAAAGCTTCATTTGTGCATTTATTTATCACGTGCAAATAATTTTATTTCTCTGGATATGTAATTTCTATCAAATTTATCTATTCATTGAATGTGTCTCATTTTGTCCTCTTAGACCATCAACATATGCACAAGCCTCAAAACTGAAAAGACTTGCAAATGTCAAGGAGAAGGAACTTGCAAAGTGTGAGTTTATTTTCTATTTTATCATATTTTATTTGCATATTTTTATTTATGTGTTTATTGCAAATCGTTGTTTTAAATTTGTTTTATTTCAATAAATATACGGTACAAGTGTTTCGATACACCGAATATGTTAAAATAATAATGACTTGAATGACTCAATTATATAGTCTAATATTTTTTCCTAAATCGTACTCTAAGTGTGAACGTCTCAAGTTAATTTTTAGTACAGTAAATTTTTCATATAACTGTTTCCAATCTATTTGCTAATTTATTTATAATTAACAATTTTCATTATCTACCATTTTGTGAAACTTATAATTTAAACGTAATTGCAGATCAAAATTTACACCACAGAGATCTGGTTTTGTATTTGAGAGTGGTTCTCATTGGAAAGGTATATAACCCAAAGTAGATTTTTTTTTTAAGTGTTAAATAAGAAGATAGTATATTATAGAACATTTATTTTGTTATGGAATCGATGAAATATTGAAGAAAATTAATTTGTTAGGTTAACATATATATAACACTTCTTATGAGATATTTATTTTGGTTATGTCATGCAGTATATAACGTATGGAATGTTGGTAATTTGGTTTTGGCGTGTTCCTATTGCTAGCATATCTCAACAACTCGTGCAACCATTTGGTAATTTACGAATATGCAAACTTTTAATTTCTTATTTTATCAAACATTTTTACTATTTTCACGTTAATGCATACTAATTAAATCACATGTTTCATTCATTATCTTTTGTTCATGGAATATGACGAAACAATTAGTCTTTTATTTTAATTCCCACAACATTTTACACTTTTTGTAGGGAGATTATTATCTTGGAAGACTGGAGCAATTCAAGATGACAATATTGTGGTAAGTATAAGTGTTCATATTTTTTTCATAAAGTTAAAAGATCCATTTTCATATGAAAAACACATAAATTATAGAGATTGGAGTCTAAGATGTTGAAACTGCCGTTACATGAGAAAAAAATAGTTGTTTATATTTTATAACATTGTTGACAGGATAGTTATAATGTATATGGTATAATAAATTACAAATATGAAGAAAGAAAAATAAGTGATTTATGATTTTGTATTTTAAAAAATTGTAAAAATTATTGTGATGCCGTAGTTCTTCTAGTTGAGTTACAAATTATTTTATTTTTTTACTACAACCTCGTAATTATTTATCTAAATTGTGTGACTCCAATATTATTAGTAAATTTGAATTTCTCAATAGTATTTTTTTCTTGAACCTGTTCATTTCAATTAGTATTATATGAACTAGATAAAAGTAAAATAAGAATTTGCAAATCAATCTCCACACACAACATTTGGTTATTCACAAGAACATGAACTCTTCCATTAGAAATTCCAAAATTTCGAAGTAAACCTTTAACTTCCCCCAAAAGAATTCTCAAATTTTCCCAAATCAAAATACCACATTTAGCATTCTTCATTTCCTTTTATTTATAATATGATGTCTCGAACTCTTATACACACTTTTATAGTTAATGAGTACAAAATTGAAAAACAAAAGTTTTATATTTTCTTTGATTTTTTTTTCTTCACAAAAACGTTAACACTTAATAGATGGTGACAAACTTATCATTAGAGCATTATTGAATTTTGTTTATGTATCTCGTTTAAGAGATTAATTGTTGCACTAATATATCAAATATGTCTCGTTGTCTTCTTCTTTTCATCTTATTATTTATTCTATTTCATTTATGTGTTTTTTATTCTATTTGAGTTGTTTATTTATTTGTTTATCAATGGTATTTCAAATATTGATTTAGTTTTTAAGGGATTTGATTTTCTTAAATGTACTTTCTCACAAACTAGACAAAAATATGATTAATTATAGGATTTTTTTTTTGTTACAAATTAAAAAGGTGAAAGGTCCAAAGAAAACAAAAAAAAAATAAATAATTAGACGAATATTCTTAGGTAAATTCTTAATATTTTAAGTTACACATTTTAATTTAGACATTTAAAACACTTTTTTATACAATTGCAGGTTGGGATAATAGCTTGGTTAATAGTATCCGCCAGAGTTTGCAGATATGTTCGTCGAGCTTGTAGCAAATTGTCATGATTTTCATTGTGTGAAGACACTAATTGCATCATGCTTCCGGGAAAATTACAAATTGTTTTAACTATTAATCATGAAGTTGAATGATTAAATGTTAACACATAACATATACATTTTTTTTTGACACAACACATATATTTGTTAGATACTTGTTCTTATACTTTTATAGCTATTCTAATTGATGAATGATTCAACTTTTAAGGGTTCTATTTTAATATTTAAGTATCAACCATCCTTAAAACTCAACACTACATCTCTTGCTTGTTATTTGCATGGTTAATAAAAAACAATATTAATATTTAGTGATTACTTTTATTATTAACTATAGTTATGTTTTGCTTATATATGAATACAAGTAATGATAAAAGAAATAATAAGTGCAATAGAAAAATATAAAAAAGAACAAAAAATTGTAACAATTAAGATACATTTTTATGCTAATCAATTTATACAATAGAAGTAATTAACGAATAACTCGTATGACACCTTTTTAGCATTCGTGATTTTCAACAAACTACAAATAATAATATCAATAAATTATTAGTCTTTGGTCTTTGTTTAAAATTATAAAATATAGAAATGATATTGGCGAACCCATTTATTTGAGGTAATAAAAGGTTGAAAAGCATGTTAAAGATCTATTTTCATCTATTATTGTACGTCAACTAACAAAATAATGCATGCTATTTTTCCTTACTCTAGTCACAAATGATGCACTATGCGAGGGCACACAACGCCACATGATTGTAATCCAAAATTGCTTGACAACACCTATTTGAACTCACACCAAATAAAATTAACGACATTTGATGGGAACTTGACTTCACATATAGCACTCTAATTTCATGTTCTACAAAAAATGAATGTGTTATAGTTATATCAAAAAATACGACATCATTTGATATTTGAGGTTAAAGATAGTTTATAAACCACTCCCTTGCTCCTTAAATCACTAAGCTGCCTTTTTCACAAAGGACAAAACCGCAAGGGCTCATAAAGGTGGTGTTGCAGTCTTGAGGTTGGAACAATTGAAACATCGACGACATCTATGGGAACGAATTCAAATGGATATTTGCCACACAATTGATAGAACCTTTAGCCCATTAGCCTCAACTAGGGAGCTATTGTTCCAATTACACCAAAAAGTCCCACTTCGTTGGGCATTTGAGGCTAATGAAAATTTATAAACTACTTCATAATTTCTCAAACCACCGAGACACCTTTTCACAAAGGACAAAGTGTATCTACACACATTTTGATAGTATATGCACTTTTATGATTTTGACATGTAGCAAATGGTGTCAATACGAAGTACTATTTCATTTAGTCTTTGTTTACTTTTTCTTCTTCATTTTAACTCGTTTCTCTCATATGTACAACAACTCCCTCTTCCCTTTTATTTATTTTCCCCCATCTATTTCCTTTCAAAAAATAAACAACCAACCACACTTTTCGTCCACTTACCAACAATTCTGTTCACAAATCATAAAGACAAACATCATTTTCGTACTCCTCTCGATGATATCTTCATATTGTTTCAACTACTTTTTATGACCACATCTCCTTCCTCTTCCCCCCTTCTTATAGGTTTTTGGAGATAACCCTCGTGCCGGAGTTCTATCTACTTCGCCGCGTTTATTTTTCTTCAACGTCGAGCATTGCACACAAATTGCTTGGTTTAGAATTCAAAACTGCAAAAATCTCATAAGCCTATAAGAAGGAGGATGAGGAGGAAGGATACGTGGTCTCAAAGAAAGTTGCCCTTTTCACAAAAATAGTTAAAACAGTATGAAGATGTCATTAAGAGAAGTACAAAAATGACGTTTGTCTTTCTGATTTATGAACGCGGTTGTTGGTAGGTGAACGAAAAGTGTGGTTGATTGTTTATTTTTATGAGAGGAAAGAGATATGGTTATCAATTACACGATAAAATGATATTATCAAATCTATTATCATGTGTGCATTAGACATGTGATAAGATACTATTTATCATGTTACTATCATATTCTACCTTTATTCATCTTTATATTTTAGTTCATTTCTATCTCATTCTACATACAAGCAAACTATTATATTATATTGAAGAACGAGTTCTATCTCTCACAATTTTAATTTGACTGAATTTAGTTTATGACCCTCTAAAAATTTCACACGTTAGTTGATGATGTGTTGGATAATGAATTTAAAAAAAAAATGGACGTGTAAAATATTTAGAGCCAAATTGGTCTTTCCATTTGAATTTTGAAATTATTTAGCAAACGCAATTTATCCCCTCATTGATTTGGAACAAATAAGTCCATCTCTTTTATCATTCTCCCATGCTTTCTATTTCATTTCAAAAACCTTGAATTCATAAATCATTTCCCTTGTATGCTACACACAAAACCACTTATGCACAACCATCATATTTTATATTTTAAATTAGTCAATATTGGCGGCATCCTTTTGAAGTTGTCAATGTTAATGGTATATTTTTGAAGTTGTCAATGACAAAGTTGTTGGAATAACCCTGCGCAGCAAAACCAGAAAATAAAGGGACAAAGATTGAGATAAAATTCTTGTTATGATTCATGCTACACAGCCTTTGGTTTTATATGAGTTACAACAATTGAACAGAAAGTTATCTAATTAACTTGTAACTAATTCCAATTAACTTGTCTCACAACAGTTTTGAATTAACTTTTTAACACTTCCCCTTAATTCATAGCTGTTGAACACTTATAACTCCAAGCTTCTTTCTCAAAAACTCAAATCGATCAAGTTTTAAAGCCATTGTAAAACCATCTGCTAATTGCACTTCAGTTGGACAATATTGTGCTTCAATCATCTCATTGTTCACCTACTCTCTAATGAAATGGAATCTTGTATCAATATGTTTGCTTCTGCCATGTGAGATCGGGTTCTTTGCAAGACTAATGGCTGGCTTGTTATCGATTATGAGTATCAGAGGCTTCATCACTTCACACCCCAGTTCCTTCATTACTGCATCCAGCCATACTGCTTGACAGGTTGCAAGTGTTCCTGCAATATATTCGGCCTCACACGATGATAGTGTAGTCACTGGTTGCTTCTTCGTACACCATGACATGACTGCTTCATTGAACTTAAAGACATAGCCAAATGTACTCCTTCTATCTGTGATGTCTCCACATCAATCACTATCTGAGTATCCAATGAGTTCACTTCTTTCACCTTTGCTTCCATTCGGGAACAGCAGGCCAAATTCCTTTATGCCTTTTATGTACCTAAGTATCCTTTTAGCAGCTATTAAGTGAGTCTTCCTTGGATCATGCATGAATCTGCTAATCACACTTACTGAGTAGCAGATGTCAGGCCGGCTGTTGCATAGATACCTCAGTGAGCCAACCATTTGTTTGAACTGTGTTTGATCAATTCTTTCTTCATCACCGCACTCATCAATTTTTGTATTGGTTTCTGATGGATTTGAAATTGAATTGCAGCTATTCATTTCAAATTTCTCAAGCAGCTCACCTATATACTTTTGTTGGTGCATAACCATTCCTGTCTTTATCTTCATAAATTCCATGCCTAAGAAGAAGGAAAGCTCACCTAGATCAATCATTTCAAATTCAGATTTCAGTCTGTTTTTCACCTTTTCAATCTTTGTTGTTTTGCTTCCAGTGATGAGCAAATCATCCACATATAGACAAATTATCATGGTTTCTTCTTCACTTGAATTCTGCACATATACTCCAAACTCTGCTGGGCACTTTTTCAAGCCTATCTGGAGCAAAAGCTGATCAATCCTCTTGTTCCAGGCTCTAGAAGCCTGCTTCAATCCATACAAAGCGTTATGGAGTCTATATACCATATTTTCTTTGCCTTGTATTTCAAAACCAAGAGGTTGTGACACAAACACAATCTCTTCAAGTGGACCATTTAAAAAGGCTGATTTTACATCTAAGTGGTAGAGTGACCACCTTATCTTGCAAGCTAGAGCTACTATTAGTCTTACAGTTTCAAGCCTTGCAACTGGAGCAAACACTTCATGGTAATCAATACCATGTTTTTGTAAGAAGCCTCTGGCCACCAACCTGGCCTTGTGCTTTGCAATTTTTCCATCAGGATTTAGTTTCAGTTTGAGGACCCACTTCACATCAAATTTCCTTTTCTGATATGGCAAATTTACTAGCTCCCAGGTGTGATTTTTTTTCAATTGATTGGAGTTCTTCCATCGTAGCTTTCTTCCATACCTCTATCTTCAGTGCTTCTTTATAATTGAGAGGTTCAACATCTGCTAATAATGCAAAATGAATGATATCACCTTCATCATTTACTGCATTATCAGAAATCAATTCACAATCATTAAGCCTGCTTGGAGCTTGTCTGATTCTTTGAGGTCTCACAGTTGCTTCCACTTCTTCTGGTTCATCTGCATCATTATTGATTACTTCCGCATTATTTGATTCATCACTTGAGTCAGGATAGATGCAGCTTTGCTGATTTTCTCTGCTATATACTGGTTCCTCTTCCCATTTCCATTTTCCAGCCTCATTTACAATCACATCCCTATTAACATGTACTTTTTGAGTTATAGGATTATACAGCTTATAGGTGCCTATGATAGCCTATAAGTATCATGATTTCACTCTTATCCTCCAGCTTGCTTCTTCTCACATCTAGTACATGTTTATAGCACAAGGAGTCGGAAACTTTGAAATGCTTCACATTAGGCTTCCTTCCACACCATGCTTCCTATTGTACCTTAGAATTTAGCTTCTTTGTAGGACATTTATTCAGTATGTATGCAGCTGTAGTGACTGTTTCTCCCCAAAACTTGTGTGGTAAGTTCTTTTGCTTGATCATACTTCTTGCCATATTTAGTAGGGTCATGTTCCTCCTCTCAGCAAGTCCATTATGCTGAGGTGTATATGGAGTTGTCACTTCATGCGTAATGCCTTGCTTGACACATAAATCTTCAAATTCTTTTGAGGTATACTCTCCTCCACCATCAGTTCTCAAGATCTTATTGGATTTGTCACTTTCTTTTTCTATTAAGACATTGAATTTCTTGAAAACCTCTAAAGCCTCACTCTTAACTTTGATTGTATACAACCATATCATTCTTGTGCATTCATCCACAAATGTGATAAAGTATTTGCTTCCCCCCAATGAAGATACTTCAAAAGGACCACATATATCAGAGTAAACTACTTGCAGTGCTACACTAGCTCTTTTAGATGCTTCAGAACCAAATGGGTATCTACTTTGCTTACTTTTCACACATACTTCACAAATGGCTTTTCTGCCATTCAGTTTTGGCAGGCCATACACCAACCCTTTAGCATTCAAATCACTAAGACTTCTAAAATTTAAGTGACCATACCTCTTGTGCCATAAGTCTTCAACATCTTTACTCCCTGATGCAAATAGACACATCATTCTTTCATTTGAGATGTTGCATCTGTATGTTCTATTCTTTGACATGTTTGATTTGAGCACCAAGTTTTTCTTTTCATCGAACAACTTCAAGGCGTCACCATTCATAGTTACTGAGAATCCCTTCTCTATCAGTTGGCCAATGCTCATGAGATTACATTTCATCTCAGGAACATACATTACATCTTCAATAATGATTCTTTTGCCACCATTGTTTCTGATCACTATGTTTCCACTGCCTTCAGCCACAAGGTTTCTACTGTCAGCCAGCTTGATGCTTGTTTTCTTGTTGGTATCAAAGCTTGTCAACCACTCTCTATGGGATGTCATGTGGTATGAGTAGCCAGAGTCAAGAAACCACTCTTCATTCTTAATCTTCTCATCACTAGTAGTAGCCATCATCAACATTGTGCTGGAATCATCTCCATGAGCTAGATTTGCTTCTTCATTAATCTTTTGATCTTTCTTGAACCAACACTCATCAGCAAAGTGCCCATGCTTCTCATAGTTGAAGCATTGTACCTTACTTTTGTCAAATCCCCTCCTCTTGTTCTGACTTTTGCCAAAACCTCTTCTTGAAGATTCAGTTTTGTCTTCAATCTTATTCTTTCCATTATTGGACCAGTTTGCTTTGCTTTTTCCCCTTTTCTTGAAGTATTTCTGATTTCCCTCCTTCTTGGAAGTTAGAACTTGAAATGCTTGTTGTACTGATCTTTCAGAACTTCTATCAAGCACTAGCAGCTCATGTGCTTCTAGTGAATTTTGCAGATCTTCAGTTTTCATAGTTTTCACATCCTTTGCTTCTTGAATAGCTACAACTATGAAATCAAACTTTGGATTTAAAGATCTCATCACCTTTTCTACTACCATCTAATATGTAATGTTCTCCCCATAATTTCTCATATGGTTGACAATGGCTGTTAATTTTGAGAAGTAATCACTTACTTTTTGATCTTCTTCCATCTACATCACCTCATATTTTCTTCTATAGGATTGTAGCTTCACTTGCTTCACCTTTTCTCCACCAGTGTGATAGTTTTCTAAGATGTCCCATGCTTCTTTGGATCTTGTCGCATTATAAATTTTCTCAAAATGTTGATTGTCAACATTCTGTTGAATGTAGAACAAAGCTTTGCAATATTTCTTCTTGGCCTCCTTGAATGCAGTCCTATGTGCATCAGTTGGATTCCCCACCAAATCTTCATAGCCATCATGCACAATTTCACTTACTTCTTGTTCTCCAAATAAAGATTTCATCAATGCACTCCATCGAACCCAATTCTTGCCATCAAGAATCAGAATATTTGATCTAAAACCATTGCTATTCATCTTGCATATCCAGAATTTTGTCACTCAGTGTTTCCCTTTATTGTTCCCCTCACCTTTCACTCGTGTTTCCCTTAGATTGAACCAAGCTCTAGATGCCAATTGTTGGAATAAGTCCCTTCGCAGCAAAACCAGAAAATAAAGGGAGAAAGAACAAGATAAAATTCTTGTTATGATTCATGCTACATATCCTTTGATTTTATATGAGTTACAACAATTGAATAGAAAGTTATCTAACTAGCTTGTAGATATGAAATAAAAAACGAAATATAGTGTATACATAATAAAACAAATACTTATTTAACTCAATTAGTGAAAAACTAATTTAGATATTTTTTTTTGTTGAACAATTAGGAATTAGGAGGGAAATACTTATTAGGTCCAAACTAATGTATCGTATTAATTAATTTTACTTTGATATACGTTTACTCATATAAGTTAGTATTCTTTTATGATAAAAAAAGTTATGTACGGTGTTAATTAATTTTATTTCGAATCCAATAAAAAATAAGTGTCGAGTAGTTATTTTTAACAGGTGATTATTAAATAAAAGTAAATAGCAAGATGGATGTTGAGTTTACACCTTCATTGCACTCTTTTTAATCTTTGTCTTGTATATATTTTTTGTTTTAAATTCAACTTATGAGTAAAAATCTGAAGCGGATATGATTGGTACTAGAGATGACAATAAAATTTGCATGTGCAGGTACTGCATCCGCCCACAAGTATTATTATTGTAATTTTTAAATTATATATATATATATATATACATATTTAATATATTTAATATTTTTTTAAATATTAAAAATTATAATTCTATCTCTATATAAAATATTTGTAATTTTTTTTATTTAATAATAATTATTTTATTATAATAAATATGATTTTTAAATTTATAATTATATATATATATATATATATATATGAGTGGGTGCGGGGAAATCCGAGACCCGTTGCGGGTGGGGATGAGTGGCTAATTGGTCGTGGTAAATTCATATATTTTATTTATTTGATTTTTATTTGGACAAATTCTCACTTTTTTATTTTCATCCTTTATACGTTTGATATCTCAACTTTTTTAAAGCGTTAATAACTGCAAAAATCATTTTAAAACAAAATGAATATTTAAAAAATAAATTACAAAAAAATAAAATTAGAATTAAAATATCTAAGTGGACAAACATTTAGTCTTCTATAGTTGCAGTTGAACTTGAAACGACAAGTCGTTTGGTTGCAAATTTGCAACACTAATTTGCCACCTGATTCTTCCATTTCTTTCACGGCACAGACGGCGTATAACCTCCACGCGCCGTCATCGCCATGACCGAATCCGAAGAATCAATAGCGTACCCTCCGATAGACCCGGTAAACTTTGATCTCATCATCGTCGGCACTGGCCTCTCCGAATCCATCATCGCCGCTGCCTCCTCAGCCGTCGGAAAGACCATCCTCCACCTCGACCCCAACTCCTTCTACGGCAGCCATTTCGCTTCTCTCTCCCTCGAAGATCTCACATCTTACCTCAATTCCCCTCCCAAATCTATCACCACCGCCACCACCACCTCATCAAACGATTCCGACTATGCCGCCTTAAATCTCATCCAAAAACCCTTATACTCCGACGCGGAGTTCATTTCTCGCGATTCCACCGACGACTCCGCATTTCTTCGAGAAAATTCGAGAAAGTTCAACCTCGATTTAGGAGGACCTAGGGCATTGTTCAGCGCAGACAAAACAATCGATCTATTGTTGAAATCAGGGGCTGGACAGTACTTGGAGTTTAAAGGAATCGATGCGAGTCTCGCGTACGATGCAAATGAGGGTTTGATGAACGTTCCGGATTCTCGCGGAGCGATTTTTAGAGATAAAAACCTTTCACTTAAGGAGAAAAACCAATTGATGAAGTTCTTCAAGCTTGTTCAACAACATTTGAGTGATAATGGAGATGAGAAGATTTCAGAGGAAGATTTGGAGAGTCCTTTTGTTAGTTTCTTGGAGAAAATTCAGTTGCCGCCGAAGATAAAATCGTATTTACCATTTTCATTTTCTAGTGAGAATTGATTTACTTTATATGCTTTTGTTTGTTTCAATTCTGCACAGGGAATTTCTGCTAATTTATTAGTCTTTAGATGATTGCATAACTTGGAAAGCCATTGTTTACTTGATTTATGCATGATAATGAAAATTTGTGGCCTAGCTTTTCTGTTTCCTCGTCATTTAGGCTTTGTTTGGATATTTTAAAGCAAGTGGAGTGGAACAAAGTGAAACGAAACTAAGTTTTGATTCTGTTGTTTGGATATTTTATGATAGAACAAGACAAAGTTCATATTCCACTCCATTTACCCTATTCCATCAATGTGAACAAAGCTAGAAATGAGAAAACAAGAGTGAGAACTTTTTATGCTGTGCTTTAAAAATCATAATCAAATCACTAAGCAGATGCAGTTTTACATAAATGGAATAATGTAAAGACTCTTTTGAACACCTTTGATAATTTCCCTTCAATAATTAGCAAATTGACACTTTATTAGTTTTAAAATTTAATTAGTTGTATCCTTACACGGCTGAAGCTGTTGAATTTTATACTCTAAGGGAAGTCTGATGATTGGATAAAACATTTGAAGTCTTGAGAGGTTTGGCAGTGGCTCAGATTGTATACTCTGTACAATTAAACATTCTGGCGGGGCATTGTATATATTTTTTCTTCGAAAAAGTTAAAATGATCACCTTCTTGTGCTATAACGAGTACTATCTTCTTTCATATTTCATTGATATTTTTGAATTCAGTATGTTAAGCCTAACTGTTTATAGTGCATGCATAACCGGTTGACATGCTTCAATACACTAAGGTAAAGCTTCTTTGTCTTCAACAGGATTCTTTTGTATGCAATAGCCATGGTAGATTTTGATCAAGAAAACAGTGAGGTTTGTAAGGACTTACTCAAAACAAAAGACGGAATAGACCGTTTAGCTCTATACAGCTCATCTGTTGGAAGGTGAGTTCTAATTCATGTTGTTTCATGCATTACATTTGCCTTGATTTTTTATTCATGGGATCCCAATTGAATATTTTAAAGAAGATACTTATCTTTGTTCTTACAGGTTTCCCAATGCACCAGGGGCTTTGCTTTATCCTATTTATGGTGAAGGGGAACTACCACAAGCTTTTTGTCGCCGTGCTGCTGTAAAAGGTTGCATTTATGTAAGTTTTAAAGGATTTATGAATCTGTTTGGGAAAATGTCTAAATACTTAAAATGTAATTCTGTTTAAATCTTTGCATATTTTTGTTCAAGAAAAAGAAACATGGTTCGGCAATCCTGATTTCATGGAATTTTCCATGTTTATCACAGATATTTCTGAAAGTCATGAGTGTAGTTATGGTCTAAGGCATGAAACTCAATTGTTGCTAGATGGGGATACTCTAATCATTAATTTTAGTGTAGCAATTATCTCTGTGCAGATTGTTGTCATCATTATGTATCTTCTGCTCTTTTCATATCGATGTTTGGTCATTTTCTGATATTTTATTTGCAAATTAAATGATATCATTAACTATGGCATTGCTTACATATTTTTATAAAATACTCTCTGCTGTTGTTTTGTTGAACACATGCTTATTTACACCTTACACTTTTGTGAATCAGGTTCTCCGAATGCCGGTTATTTCTCTGCTTGTGGATAAGGTGCAGAATTAATTCTTTGATGTGGGTTTCATTATTATAATATTTTTAGAGAAGAGATGAGGTTGAATATCCCCTTCATCCTTGTTATTTTTAAATGATTGTTGCAGGTTAGTGGGTCGTATAAAGGTATTAGATTAGCTTCGGGTCAGGATTTATTTAGTCATCAACTTATCCTGGACCCATCCTTCACGATTCCATCAACACTGTCTTTGTCTCCCGAAGATATTTCCAATGAAAGGCTCCAGATGTTGAGTCAGAGGGATATTAAAGGAATGGTGGCTAGGGGAATATGCATCACAAGGAGTTCCATAAAGCCAGATGTATCAAATTGCTCTGTGGTGTATCCTCCTAGATGTAAGAAAGATTTTATCTCTGCATTTTGTTAAGTAGGGGCATATTAAACATGAGAAAGAAATTGACCTTTTCTCTCTTCATTCTAGCTCTTTATCCTGATCAGGCGACATCAATCAGAGCTGTTCAGATAGGGTCGAATCTCGCCGTCTGTCCTGCGGGCACGTAAGTTATTTTACAAAATAAAATTTTATAAAGCTCCTAGTTTGTAGTCTTTTACCCCTTTTTCGCCCCCCTTTTCTAAATCTTGCACTTTTTGTCAGAATCTGTTTCATCATTTTGTATAGGTTGGAACCTGGTAGCCATGTAGAATTCTACACGGTCTCAAACATGCTTTGTTTATTTTGGCATTAGCTGCAAATTCCCAGACTTATTTTTCTCATTGTTATTCTATGTATTTTGGTTGTAGACTTCAAGATATAACAGTTTCGTGGCATTTATAATTCTACTTCTTTATGTTAATATATTCATATTCAATTCCTAGTAATAACATTTATATTTCCCTTGCGGAGTGAGTTTTGAACTTAAACTGATCATATTTGCTTTTGCTTTCTCAGCTTTGTTTTATACTTTTCCACTTTATGCAATGGTGCCGATGAAGGTAAGAAGTTACTAAAAGCATCCGTGAATGCTCTTCTTACACTGCCTGTATCTGGAAACATAGAAAGTATTCCCATTGTTCAAAGTGACAGTGAAGATAAAAAACCTGCCGTGCTCTGGAGTACATTTTATATTCAAAAATTAACTACGGTATGCTTCTAATTCTGACTTGTTTACAGTTTTATTTATTCTATGAAGTTTATTTTTACCTGCATTTTACACGTGTGTTTGTATTTAAATTAGAGTGGAAAAGTATTAGTATTTCCCACAAGGATGGCATATTTTACATCAATGAATTAGGCAGAATTTTAAGAATTTTGTCAGGAAAGATGTGATTGAGACACGTGTAACATTGATATGGACATCCTTTTCTTCATAATAGATATTCTTATTTCTATTTCAGGGTAAATTTGAAGCTATTAGTTCCACTCCTACACCGGATGGGAATCTAAACTACAATGAACTTTTAGACGCAACTGAGAAGGTACACTTTTATCATTCTTCTGTTAACCTTTCACTGTACTCGTATGTCTGTATGACTAATTATTACTGTTCATCAGTAGCTAGACTAACAATCTTTTAAAGCATGTACTTGAAAAAATACCATTGGAAATGCTTTGACAAACAAAAGAAATCAAGTAGCTGGATAAGTTGCTTAGAGATTTTGTTCATGAAAAGTAGGGAAATGAGTTGGGAAAATATTTGCACTCGAGCATTTACCTTAACACAATGATGTGTGAAGACCAAAAATGAGTTATTATCGTGAATTGATTATTAGAAGTAATTAGCAATGTCACTAATGCTACTAGTTTGGTGGTGGTATTCTCGCAGCTATTTGGTCAAATGTACCCCAAAGAAGAATTCTTTCCAAAGCCGACATCCCCTGAAGATACCTCGGACGATGATGAAAATGGGATAACTCTGGAGAGCTAATCGAAATCAAACCTTGTGCAACTCATACGAGAACTGCTACACCAAGATCTGGGACAAAGGAGGTTGTCAAATTATATGCTCATGCCCTAACAAATTGAAGATATATAGGTTAAAATTGTTGAGGTGAATGGTTAGGTTTCCTGCTTTTTGGGTGAACTGAAAAACAGGGGTCCTCTACAAAGCACTTGTTGTAGTTAATTATGATTTTTTTTTGAAGCATACAAATACTGATTCGGTGCTGTATATGCACTTAAGTTAAGGGCGTTTGTAAAATCAAGTTGCTAGCTACTCTATGAAGATGTGGAACCATCGAAGATTCAAAGCTACATAGGGCTGAAGTATAGTACTCAAGTTCCTAAATCTAGATCTGTAGTTTGCGTTTGGAAAATGATTTATTTGTACAATATTTTATTTTATGAGGCTATGACCTAGTCTGAATCTGTTGCAACAGTATTTAAAATGAAGACCTGAAACACTGTAGGTTGTACAAAGTACAAACACACTTGGGAAAATTATGACTTTGTCTTAACAGTCTTGGCTTATATCTAATTTTCCTGTGACTTAGTTGTATCAATTTCTATATAAACGGTCAAAGTTAGATGATAAGTAGAAGACTCGTACCGAAACAATTGAACTCGGACAACAAGTTATACAATTGTAAAACTGTGAAAATATACGCGTGATTGTGTGTTATAATTATATCAACGATGTTTTTACAGTAAAATTGACATCGCATACCAAACTCCGAAGTATCATTGACATTGTTTACCAAAACAATATTAACGTTGTGTTTGGATTTCATATTCATTATTTATTCGAAGTCATCATGTTGGGTTTGAAAGGTTTGAGTATTATGAGTTTCTTTATTTTTTTTTGAATTTGAAATTGAATGCGAATATTATGAATTTGATAATTTTTTTTTGATTGAAGAGTGAAGTTTTGAATTTGAATGATGAAGATGATAAGTGATGAATATGATAAATTAAAATTTTTTTTTATGGATTTACATATGAATTCTAAAAAAGATTTGTTTAAGAATAGATTTGTGTCCAAAGTCCAATGCAAGATTTTTGTCGTAGTGTTACATAATGAAAGAAGACGTGTCACAAGTTAAAGTCTTTTCACACGTAGTTACGTGGCAACTCCACAAACTGAAATAAAGCACTTTACCAACACTCAAACAATGGAAAAGAAAAGAGCAAAACCACTTTCTCCTAAACGTTTCTCGTTTGCTATCCTTTGAAGAATGAAACCAAAAGAACACCATAAAAGCACAAACAACAAGAAGCTTTCATGTTCTCTTTGGGAAGTAAGCAAGGTAAACACAATTCCATTCCTTTCTAAAAAACCCACTTTTTCCCCGCTATTATTTTCCATGTGTTTTGTATAACAACCATAAGCTTCCACTTTTTCTGGTCGAAAAAAAATCCATTTGTGTGTGCTAAGTCGATTGCAAAAAGATGAATGAATTTTGCATAGGTGTGTTTTGTCAAAAAAAAGTTTTGAATCTGTCAGACAACCATGTGATCATCCCAATCAGGATATGACTGAGAACGATCCTCTACAGCTGAGAATGATTCCTAAAGATTGGAGATCATCGTCACCGTTAATCACGCTCTGATCACACGGTCATAGTTCATCCACCAGACTTAGGTTCCTGTCTCCTTAGAATTTAAGGACACAGTAGTACGATCCTATAGAACAGATCCTGTTCAAGTAAGGTCGTGTCCATTCATCTCAGAATTAGGTATAAAAACCACGGTGTTTCATTGAGCTTAACCGATGTGGGATTAACATCATGTTTCGGAGTTTCACTGATAGATCTATCGATGTGGAACTAGCATAATGTTTCTGTTCAAATAACTCTTGCTTTGGAATTTGCAGCTGACATTGTAAATATATTTGTAAAGTGCTTTTATATTTAGTGGTTTGTCATTTATTTTACCATTTTTCAAGTTATCTTGTGCAGATTTCCATTAAAAGCTGAGTGCTTTTTAAATAACAATTTTCACCTCAGAAGAATTCTGCTTTCGATGGATACTGTTTGCACCAAATTAAATTAACTGATAATGTGTGTATATTGTTTACAAGTAGTGTAATAAACTGATGTTTGCACTTTTAGTTCTGATAAATGAAAAGAAAATATTCTTTATGCCTTCATTCTCCAAATGTAGCAAAGCAAATTATGCAATTAAAACTGAGAATTTAATTTTACTATTGAAACAAAATTGCAATACAATAAAACTGTGTTTCCATGCCTCTACAGAACATGTGTTATACATCTGAATATGATTAAATTATAGTAAAGACGGCAAAGTTGAGTAGTATATGTCCAGATGATGGTATTCAAGATTCAACAAATTGGAACCAAACATGAATTCACACTTAATAGTTATTGTATTCTAATATGTATTATGATAGAAGTCTGTAAAAAATAGTTATTGCATTCCATTGCATCTTTTCTGTCACTCAACAAAGTTGTAGGAAAAGGATGGTGTGAACTTGTGATCTGAGCGATAATAACTGCCAAAATGTATTAACAAATGATAAAGCATCAGAAACTTTGTTTCAATGCCCTCTACAACCAGTGATTCATTGATAAAGAATACATTATCCTCAAATCAACCAACTACTTCCTGGATCTTTCTTAACACAACTTGTAGCCATTTTTTCCCTACATTTAAGAGCTTCTTCCCATTTTCGCTCTTCCATGTAAAGATTTGAAAGAAGAATATATGGAGCATGATCACCTGGATTCAATTCTAACATCTTCATAGCAGATTTTTCTCCAATTTCTGTATTATTATGATTCCTACAAGCACCCAGTAATGTTCTCCATGCTGATTCACTTCCATCCTTTTGCACTATTTGGTAAGCTTCCTCCAGCCTTCCCGCCCGACCGAAGGCATCAACCAGGCATGAATAATGCTCGGATTTTGGCTTAATCTTGTATTTGTCAATCATCAATGTAAAAAAATGCAAAGTTTCTTCTACATAGCCTGCATGGCTGCAAGCTGACATCAAAGCTAAAAAAGTTACATGATTAGGGGTCACACCATTCTTCTCTAACTTACTCAATACTTCTATGGCTTGTTGTGCTTTTCCATGATGTGCATATCCACAGATCATGGCATTGAAAGTCACTTCATTCGGGTCTAGTTGCTCGTCGAAAACTTTCTCTGACTCCTCCATGTTCCCACATTTAGCATACATATCTATAATGGAACTTCCAACGTAGACATCGCGGTTGTAACCAGACTTGATAGCAAAAACATGGAGTTGTTTTCCCTCACATATAGCTGAAAGTTGAGAGCAAGCTGAAATACATAGCGGAAGGCTATAACTTGTAAAATTGATTCCTTCAGCCAACATCTCTTTGCATAGCTCTAAAGCTTCTGATTCCATACCATTTTGTTTGCAAGTTCCAATAATAGAACTCCAAGAACTATCATCTTTCCATACAATGTCAACAAAAGCTTTAAATGCGTCACCAATTTGTTTACACTCAGAGTACATGTGGACTAATGCATTGCCAACCAAAGTATGATCACACATACTTGATTTCACTATAAGTGAATGAATTTGTCTACCTGCTGGTAAGTCTGATTCATTCTCACAAGACTTCAAAACAGCAACCAGAGTGGCACCTTCAATTTGCAAGAAGGTTGTTCGACGAAGCTCTCGCAATAGTTGCATAGAACGACCAGATCCCCAACCCGGCCGAGCTTGAGCCAATATCATAGAGTTCCATGTTACAATATCTTTATCATTAATCCTTCTAAACAACTTTTCAACATCCCCTAGTTCACCGAAACTTGCATAGAGATTCATCAACACACTTGCTACAAAACAATCATTCTGATGCCCGTTTTTTATCACTGATCCATGAACTTGAACTCCACTTTTCAAGTTCTCTATTTCAACACAAGCTTTCAAAGTACTAGATAACACATGTTGATCCAGTTTCACCCTTTGTCTACACATATCCTTGAAAAACTGCACAGCTTCCTCTCCTCTTTTATTCATGGTATAGCCTGAAATCATTGAACTCCAAACAAAATTATCCTTTTCCTCCATGGAATCAAAGATTTTCCTGCAAGAACTCACATCCCCACATTTAGCATACAAGTCAACCATAGCACTCTCAACCACAACATCAACTTCAGCACCAAACTTGTACAAAAGCCCGTGGATTTGCTCGACCTCTTGCAAAAAAGAACAACACTTGAGTAAACTCACAAAGGTACTATTATCAGGTTTCAAACCTTGTACATCCCACATTTCAGAAAACAACCATTGCACCATGCAAAAGTCACCAACTTGAGCAAACCCAGAAATCATAACATTCCAAGCAACAACATCTCTCTCCAACAATCCATAAAAAACACGCAACGCTCCCATTAAATCACTGCCACCTTTGAAGTACATATACACAAGAGAACTCCCAGCAAATTTGTTTCTTTCAATTCCACAGTGAACAAGCAAGCCATGAATCTGCAAACCCACATTCAAAAAAGCAGGGTTGGCACAAGCTCGAAGCAGAACAGAAAAAGTGTACTCATTGGGTCTCTCATCCAATGCACGCATGTGATTGAACATCTCGAAGGCTTTTGGGAGTGACCCATTTTTGAGATACGATGAAATTAAGGTTGTCCAAGTGACAACGTTCCTCTGAGGCATTCTCTCGAACAGTTGGTGGGCATGGAGAAAGTTTGCAGATTTCGAATAGAAACTCAAAAGGGAGTTGGCTAAATGGGTTTGTGAAATGCATTGGGTGATTATGAGTTTTGCATGAATTTGATTGCATTGTGTTAGCGTAATGGGATTTGATTTCTTTGCAAGTGAAAGCAAAAATGTTTCAAGTTCAATCACAGCGTGCAATTTGTTTGCCTCCAAAACCGCACGCCCAATCATTCCAATTCGACACTGTTCAATCTATTAATTTTAAGTATCACACCAATATAACATTAAATTTCTGTTTTTTTTTTGTTCTAATAATTTATTTTATTCGATTTTGAACTATGACTAAATTTTGACACGTTATATAATGGTTCGTATGTATTATAAACAAAAATAATGTGACGTTTATGTCCTTTATTATATTTTAGGGTAATTTGGTTTATGCGTTATGAATGCACTTCAAACACACGTTATCAATACATTTTTTTATATAAATAATGTGACGTTTATGTCCTATATTATTTGTTTTGAAAACAGACTTTATTGCTTTGAACAAGCACTTCAAAACGTGTGAATTTTTCCAGTTTCCAAAAATTTAAATAAAATCATCTCAACGGGTTTCAATGGATGAAAATTGGAGATTCTATATAGACTTTAAACTGACGCTCATTGTTTTCTGATTCTATATTTTTATTCTATAACATTTTTATATATATATATATATTTATTATGTATGTAAAATAAATAAAAACAATATTCATTATGAAATAAATGAATATTTAGTTTTTCAAAGAAAACACAATGAAGTTCATGAATATTTTCAATTTTTTTTTTTTTTTTTT
>JBBPBT010000152.1:6457127-6483626 GCA_037974875.1 Cicer bijugum | reverse complement strand
ATATATTAAATAGTTTTAAATGTATATAAAAAATTATATAAATATCTATATAATATAATATTTTAATCTTAAAAAATTTGTTAAATATATATTAAGTAAAATATAAGATTCAAAAAGTACACAAAAATACTTAAAAACACCCACCATACTAAGTGTTGAATCAACAACTTTGTAGAGTGTAAAACAAATTCGTTACTCAAACAACTTAATTTCATCAATTTGATTTTTTTTAATATATATATATATATATATATATATATATAATAAAAATAACAGCTAATTTAAGAAGGATTTGATTAGCATGTGGCAGTAGATATGTTTGAAGGTGGAACATGCATGGAAGAATATTATCTAATAACATTAATATAGGATGAAGATTCGTTGAAAATGTCAAAAAGCCATCATAAACGACATATTTCTGACGATGCCAACTTCATTCCACGATTGCTCCTAAATCTCACAACTCAGTAAGGTTTTGTACACATATACAAAAACAGCTATTAAAAGAAACACATAAATTATTTTACTAAATTATTATTGTTAATTGTTAATATATATATATATATATATTATTAATACAAAGTATAATATTTTTTTTTAAAATTACGTGTATAATAATAATGAGATTTTTACGAAACATTTATAAGTTATTATATTTTGATGTTATCAAATTAATTGACTAATATTTAAATGATATTAAATCAATTTATTTAAAGATAACACCATTAAAAAATTTAAGTTTTATATTTTAAATTTCTTTTGATTTGTTCTGATTTTTAATTAGAAAAATACTTTATATTATAGTGGAGAACTAAAATCCATAGAAAAATGAATTGGTACTATTGATTTAATTCACGTTTAATCTTCAATATATGAATGCTGATATGTATAAGTTAGTGACAGACTAATTCCATTATTTGTTTGAAATTTGATAATATAGGTTTTTTTGTTGTTGTTGTACTAAAGAAGTTGTCTAATAATAATTGAGTTATTAAAGATCCATTAAAAATTAATAGTGACATTCATTTTAAAATATATATTTTTTTTTTTTAAAGTAACGCTTATTGTACAAATTGTTTTTTGAGGTGCGCAAGAATATTGGTTCAGAAGATTCAGAAGATTCATATGAGACAATATATTTTTGTGCCAATTGGAGATTTTGAAGGCTAGTGAGTTGTGAGTTGTGAGTTGTGACCAGTGTTTTTGGTTTGTTTTGAGTTCTGCAAAATGTATTAAAGTATTGACTTTGTATATAACGCACTAGTTTAATAAAGAAAAGAAATGAAATGAGAAAAACGCTAATAAATGTTATAATATATAAATATAAAAATATTATATTGAAAAACGCATTAAAATTGTGTGTTCAATTTATTAAAGTTCAATTTTTTTTCATATGAATTTTTTATTGTTGTATTTCTAATAGGTGTCTTAAAAAATTTATTAGTATGATACAACGAAATGTAACTCAGTATGCCAACGAAAATTTTTGTTTTTATTTTTAGCTCCTTTCATACATCTAATTGAGATGACTGGTTTAAGGTTATTTTTTTATTTGTCTAAAATTATTTTTTCAATATCATTCTCTTTCTTCTTCTTCTAATTAAATAAGTGTTTTTTACAAATTATTTAATTTATCCCGTCTTGAGAAGGTATTTAATTTTTTGTATTTGCTACAGTTTTCGTTTGGTTCAAATTGACAAATTAACTTTTATCAAGTGTAAATTGAGATTTAATCAATGATTTTGGTGTTGCTAACGTTATAAATTTAAAGACATGTGTATATTCCAAACACTTCAAATTTATTATATTTACATATTTTATCACATTGGTAGATATTTTTGTCATTTTATACCATTGACATATTAGTTTATTTGTATATTTATTTTTTTAATTTTAATAATTTTTAATTATATTATTTTTGATCGATTAATTTTTATTAGTTTAAATAAATAAATATTATAGAAAAAGTATAATATTCTATTTAAATAAATGAATATCGTAAAAAAAAGTATAATAACCTTTCAATATGGATTAGAAAGATTATGATGTCATATGATGTAACATGTATGTAGTGTTCATGTCTAACTTTAATTAAATCTAATTTTCTATTCAATAAACCAATTTACACCTATATTTCACAAAGAGAGAAATATGAGAACAAACACAAATTAATATTTACAAAAATAATAGTATAAATTATCATATATTACAACATTAACATGTGAGAAAATAGGATAAAACATCCATACAAATAAATGAAATATTTACATTTCATGAGAAAAAGGTTAAGATATAATTAAAGCACAAAAGCACAAAAAATCAACATCCATAGTGTAATTCAAATAAATTTTTTCTTGTGGATAAATATGTAAGAAGAGATCATTGTCTTATTGATTTGTCTTAGTTATTGAAAGGTTTTCTCAATGTCAAGTGCATGTTGCCAAGAAATAAAGTTTGTTTTTGCTTAACAACACTTGTCTTGCAAGAATGAAGGCTGATAGGGTTATGGCATTAGCCTACACTACTATCAATTGTTCTGCTTGCATTGGTACTGGTTGGTTCTTGCATGTAAGTGTGTTAGTTTGTTCTTTTAAGATTAATGTAATTTTGTTTGTTGGACTTTCAAGCACATGATTTTGTGGATGTTTTGCAATCTTTTATAGAAGGTGGGTATAACTTTTTTCATTATGATGTTATAAGTTTATATTGCTTCTCTTTGATGTATAAGGATATTGGAGCACTTTTTGTACACCCATTGATAATATTTTTGTGTATAAAATAAAGTTCTAGTTGAAATAGTTATAAAATTGGCATTTTTATTTTGAATAAAAAAATAATCATTAGTAGTACCACTATTAATAATAATATTTTTTATTAATTTTTTTAATTAAATTATTATAATATGATCATAAAAGGTAATTATTATGTATTATAAATCTAACATATAAACATAAAGATATACTTTTACTCTTTATTTTTATCAGAAGAAAGAAAAAAGACAAAGTATTAGATTTGGGTTTAATGGTATGTTTGGAATAACTTAAACATAGAAGGAATGAAAGTTTATACAAAATTGGGCTTCCCTTGTTTTGGAATCGCTCGAATTAATGTTCGTTTTAATCATGTTACGTGTCAATCCTTAAACATTTTGTTTTTTACTCTTAATATTTCCTTTTTGACTTTCTTAAAAAAAACAAAGAAAAGGGAGGGTTGACCACTTTTAGTGGGCCCTACAATGAAAACAATTTCAAATTGGAAAGGGAGCAAGAAAACGATTAAAATATGCCAAAACCTACTAGAGAAACATCGAAGAATATTCTATTATATTTTTTATTTTGTCAGTAAAAAGGAAGAAAGGAAACTATTTTACTGGGACTCACACCAAAATTGATCTTCCCAAAATGGTTACTTTTTCGAAATGACAAAAATGTCCAATAAAAGATTACAAAATTTGAGGTAAATAGATATAACTAGTGCTCATGCGACCTTACTCCCCCTTGTTAGAAAATTCTCCTGCCCTCTTTAGATAATTTTCATTCAATCATAAATTGAATGTGTTGGTTAGTTGACCATATTTGGAGTTAATGATGTTAAATAAAAACAATTTACAAAACATGTTTTGTAAAATGGTTAATTTAAGACGGTTTTAGGCCAACAATTGTCTCAAGAATATATTCATCTTAAAACCTTTTATCACTACTATTATTTACAAATATAATATCAATAATAAGAGATATATCAAAATTATTATTTACACATAAGACATTGTAATACTCCAGTTTTATTCGACCATTTAAAAAAATAAAAAAATAATAAATTATAATAATATATTGAATTTTATATATTTATGATCATATTTTATTATACTAATATTAAAAAAAAAAAATCAAAATCAAACTCATGCTTTAACAAAGTGTCTAATTTACATTAAAAAAAAAGTAATTATCTCACAAACAAATAAAAATAATATTTTTTTATAGAAATAGTACAAGTCTCCTTTCTCTACATTTTAAGTTTTCATGTTTCCTTCCTTTTAAATTTCCATCAATTTTACACTTCATAAAAAATTAGAAGTCACATCTTCACCAACTTTGCACTCCACCAAAAAGTAGAAGTCTCATCTTCAATTGTCACTCCATAGTTTATGCAAAACAATAGAAATATCGAAATTCAATTTATCTCACGGATACAACTATTCATCTTTGTAGTCTATAAATTGAGAATAAAAAATTAAACCAATAGAGTTTTATTTTCTTAAAAAATTATAATAGAGGAAAGAAAGTTCTTCTTTGTTTCTAAGATCAACAAAGAAAATGATCATCTTCTTCATCAAATCAATTGATAACCATAAACAAATCCAAACTCTTTTTAATAATAAAACCAACAAAAATCAAATGAAAAACACTTGAAGAAGAATGTAGAGAGTTAGAGAGAGCACGAGCCACGCATCATCACGTCCATCATCCTTTGTAAATTCCTTAGGAAACCATCATCAAATTGACCTCTGTAAACCACCACCACAAACACTATCATCAGAGCATCATACAACCATCTCCGTTAACTTTGACCTCTCATGAACCACCATCACGAGCATTACCGCTAGATCGTCTACTCAGTCACTATTGTCAACTTTGACCCTCGACGAACCACCACCGCGAGCAACTCCCCTTTCGTGGTTGTTTTGTGTGTGTTTGTTGTCTCGCTCCCTCTCTCTTAACAATGAAACTCACTTCTCGCTCTATGTGTTTGTTTACTTTTTATTAAAAAAACATTCACAATAAATAAATATTAGATTAATTAGATGTGATATATTTTTAATCTTTGAGTTGTTAAGACACAAGTTGTACCATTTGGTAGCTTTAAAACTCAATTTTAAAACCGAAAATAACAAAAAATGTTCTAAACGGATTAACTGGAGAAGATATCTTTTTACTCCTTATGTTTTTAGATACGAGTTGTACAATTATTCAAATCAAACAAATTATTTTTTCCGGTAAAATAAAGTTTTTTTTATCAACAACATAACAAAATTTATTTAAAAGCAATCAACACATTCGATGTTTTTTATCCAAGAACTACGTAACTTTGATTTCTCTATCGAATTAGAAAATACGTAGGAGCAAGATCACAATCTTGTCAAATACATAAATAATTTTTTTTAATCAAATTAAAAACAATTAATATTTATATTTAATAATAAAAAGAAATAAATATATTTAAATTAATATTAATTTTATACAATTAATTATAAATAACTGTATTTTAAAAATTATTTTTTTTATTTATTTTTAAAAGATTTTATAATATTTTTTATATTTTAAAATAAACTTTGATAACATAGTTCTCAAAGCCAACTCCCTCTCTTTGTATCGATTGCCAAACTAACAAAGATGCTTTAAGGGTTGAAAATAAAGGCAACAACAATATGACCCTTATAGATCATAAATCATCATTCTCGGATTCCAAAAGCTGGAAAATATTTCAAGGTAATAATTGAATCGTAAAGTTATTTTTGTTATTTATTCTAATATTTAACCATGAATTGCAAAAAAGAGTGATTGATGTTGATGAATGAAAGAAACTCAAGAAAGTGAACAAACAAGGAGGAACAAATTCATGAAAGATGTAACAACTTTCTAAATTGATTTTGGAGCAGAAGTTTAAGCTGATAATGAATTAATGATGAACAATTGTTTATATTTTCAGTCAAAAATAAAATATGTATGTATAAAAGTTTTCTAAATTTAAGCATGTCATTTTTCTATGTTGAAGAAAATAATGTTGTTGTGCATTTTTCTTTTGGGCCCGGGTGAGTGATTTGAGAGTAGTACAGTGCAATTGATAAAAAAAATAAAAATAAAAATAAAAAAGAGAGAGAAAAAAGAGTAATTGAGGGAAGTGTTGGAACTCGACGCGCCGTCGTTGACCATAATTGGACGGTGGCGAAGTTTCTGCGCTATGCGAGTGAGAATTGCACTCTATTATTATACAAGGAAATGGGATGCGTGTCAAAGGTTGTTCTTTCCTATAAAAAAATATTTTGGGGCGACCTTACTATACAAACTTTTATTTTATTAGTAATAATTTATGAATTAAGTTAAGAAGCCCTTTAAGTGTGAGTTAATAAACAAACAAAAGTTTAATATTAGACTTGATTAATTAGATAATAATAAGTTGATTATGTAATTGGATTAATTAATTTTAGTTAATGAAGAATTATTTAGGATAATTAGAATTTGAATTTTGATTAGAATAATTTTTGATTAATTTTTATTTATCTCTTATTTAGACTCAAATAATCAATGTTTCATATTTTAAAAAGACTTACAGAATATAAATCAAGTGATGGATACATAACTTTTACAAATGAATGATTTGACTTACAAATCAAATTTCATAAAAAACACAACAAATGATAACTATATTCACGAGTTTATAAGAGGAGAATGGTGTGGAAGATTCCTTTAGTTGAAGTGAGGATCCTATCATGGGAGTCTTCAAAATCAATTTAGATGAGGGGATGGTGTAGATTCAAACATTATCAAATGGGGGCTAAGGTGTATCATTCAAGACTCTCATGGTGATTCTATTGGGGCTCCGAGGTGGCAAAAGGACGGGTTGAAGAATGGTGTTATTGTTGAAGTCTATGGGGCTTTGCTTAATCTCACTTTTTATTTGGAGATTGGTGTCATGATATTGTTTTAGAGTGTAAGTGCTCAAAATTGATCTTAGGGTTAGAGAAGGAGAAAATCATGCAGGTATATTTGTTGGTTCAATTATTTTGGACTATTTGGAGATTATTTTTACCATTGCCATTTTCTCTTGTATTCATGTTTAAAAGGAGTGGAATATAGTGGTTCATTTATCAACTAAATCATATATTTTGGGCCTTTATAAGGTGTGGATCAATGCTCATCCACTTTTCTCTAACTCAACTTTGTTGGTCGATGTAGTTTGTATTATATCTTAGTTTATTCATGAAATTTAAGATTATTAAAAAAAATATATACATGTATATAATATTGGTCTTCTTCTTTTTAGAAAATTAGACGATGTGAGATTTGTTTTAAGATGTTTCAATGAACAATCATAAATAATATATAATATAGTTAAAACTGAGTCATCCTAAGAATTTTCTCTACTCTATCATTATTAGTATATTTAATTTGAAATTAAACTGCTCCAAAAAAATTTACATGTCAAAAGTCATATTGAAAAATTACGGTGTCATTTTCAAATTGAATTTTTTAAAAAGTTCTTCAACAATCGACATAATTAATCTCACAACACATATTACATCAATATCTACCATTATATATATGTTATCATAAATCTACTAGAAACAACTTATCCTTTTTCATCATACTACGTTAAGACCATAATGCTACATTTCTCATTTTTAGAGAAAAGTATATCATCTCTCGTAATGAATAAATAAGATATTGCTAGTCAAGGACGTATCCATGGGGTGGTAAAGGTGGATCCCAACCCATCCCTTCACCTCATTTTAATATATAATTTTGCTATTATATGCTTATATTGATACTATTATTTACCAAGAAAATATATCTACTAATATCATTTTACATATTATATACATAATATCAATCTTTACATTGAAGATGTGTCTAATATCTACATATATAATTACATTTAATTATTTCAATATTTTATATTATTATTGATGTATATATGTCGATGTATTTGTGTTAAAATATTTTACACCATAACATACATAATCATCAATGATAAAATTTAATTTTTTGACATTGTTAATATACAAAAGTATTTTGCACTATCTAAGCATTGAAATTAAATTCTATTAATATTACTTAATATATAACTTTATAATTAAATTTTATGTAATATATTACATAAAAGAACTTCTTTAATATATATTTACTAATAAGAACTTTTTTCTAGCTCCGTCTACATGTTGCTAGCATTCCAATATTTTGGAGGCATATATATAATTGACTTACTATGCACGTGTGAAGCGTCATTGATGATGGCTAGAAAACGACAAAATGGTTCTGATAATAATTTGTTTTTGCTCTCTAAGTGATTGTGTGGGTCACTTCAGCAAAAACGCGAGGCCAACACGGCAATCATATGAACATAAATATCATCAACTTGAAACAACAATAACACTGACACCTGTTATCCTCTCTCTCTCTCTCTCTCCTCTGTTCCATTTTTCTCTATGTTTGGTTAACTAACATTAACATGGGTCTCTGCTTCTCTCACCAACAAGCTCCCTCTTCCCTCAATACTAAAAACGTATCATCATCAGCATCATGTAGTAATAGTAAAGTTTTTGAGATAGGTAGTGAAAGTGTTGGTAATGAAGGAGAAGGAAGCATAGTAATAAGTGGGAAATTTATGCAAACACCAAACTTAAAGGTGTTTAGTTATGGAGATTTGAAAGCTGCTACAAAGAGTTTTAAGTCTGATGCATTGCTTGGTGAAGGTGGTTTTGGTAAAGTGTACAAAGGTTGGTTGAATGCTGAGACACTCGCCCCTGTTAAAGCTGGTTCTGGAATGATGGTGGCTGTTAAGAAATTGAAACCTGATAGTGTTCAAGGTGTTGAAGAATGGCAGGTCAGTTAAGTTTGCATTTTGCTCATAAGGCTAGAAATTCTAATTCAGATACTAACATTATTATTTCTTGTTTTGTTCATGTGAAAATGCAGTCAGAAATCAACTTTTTAGGAACGATTTCTCATCCCAATTTGGTGAAGTTACTTGGTTACTGTAAGGACAATAATAAATTTCTCCTTGTGTACGAGTTCATGCCAAGGGGAAGCTTGGAGACCCATCTCTTTAGAAGTAAGTATGAGCTTTAAGACAATATAAAGTGAATAAGAGAAAAATTATTGGTCATGGATTGAGTTTAAACTCAATTTTGTTTTTGTTTCTTGTTATAGGAAATACTGACATAGAACCACTTTCCTGGAACACACGACTCAAAATAGCTATTGATGCAGCTAGAGGCTTAGCTTTCTTGCACTCCTCAGAGAAGCAAGTCATATACAGAGATTTTAAGGCTTCCAATATACTTCTTGATGGGGTCAGTTATTTTCAACCGTGTCGATACTCCGACCCTAACACAATACCAACACAAGTAGTTGCATTTAATTTCATTCATTTTTCAAATTAGGATCATTATCAACGTGCTAGTATTATGTCTGATGTTTGTATCAGTGCTTCGTAGAGTAATTTTCCTCTTTTATGTTGGTCTTGCATATTATATATTAAACTAATTTTTTACCTTATTAGATGTTGGGATATTTGGCAAGTATATGAATTTGGACACTATTTGTTTTTGTTAACCAAACTTTTAATACTAGTGTGTCAGCTGACAAATGCAAAATTATAGAAATATAAGTTTGTAATTTTCTAATGGGTATTTTATTTACACAAACACAATGTTCAACATACACAAACCTCACATAACAATCAACATCATCATCTTTCCATATTACTTCATTTTTCTCTCTGTCTCTTTATTTTCTTCTCATCCACGGATCAATTGACAATCAATTTATTTGTGTTCTACAGAATTACAATGCAAAGATTTCAGATTTTGGGTTGGCTAAATTTGGGCCATCTGGGGGAGATTCACATGTGACTACTAGGATCATGGGCACATTTGGTTATGCTGCCCCAGAATACATTGCAACAGGTGATTATATCTATATCTATATTTATTGATGCTTTGTAAAGATATATACTTTAAGTTGAGAATGATGAAATAATTGAACACGAGTAACAACTTAAGGCATTGTTTTGATAAGCAACTTAATTAAGTACTTATAGCATAAGTATTTATTGTATAAGTGCTTATGTATAAGCTATTTTTATAACTAAAGTTAAAATAAAGTCAAACTACTTTCATATAAACTACAAATCATTTCCATAAACTATCCCGTAAAACTCATGGAAATAAGATGAAAACAACTTACGAACATGTCATAAGTTGTTTTTATAAGTTCTCTCAAACAATCTCACAAGTATTTATGTCAGTAACTATTATTTCTGACTCTGACATGGCTGTGGATTGTGTCATCTTAATCAACAGGACATTTGTATGTGAAGAGTGATGTTTATGGCTTTGGTGTAGTGCTTCTTGAAATGCTAACAGGGTTGCGAGCACTTGATACAAAGAGACCAACAGGGCAACAGAATCTAGTTGAATGGATTAAGCCTTCACTCTCTAATAAAAGAAAATTGAAAAGTAACATTGTTGATTCCAGATTAGAGGGCCAATATTCACCAAAAGCAGCATCTGAAACAGCACAGCTTATTCTTAAATGCCTTGAATCTGACCCTAAAAAACGCCCTTCTATGAAAGATGTTTTTGAGACATTGGAAAGCATAAAAGCTACAAAGGATAAAAGAAAAATATTGAAGAATCGTTGTACTAAGTCTGCAGCTATGTACAATTTACAAAAGCCAATTTGTCCATTTAGGGTGAGCATTTGATTCAATGAATAGGCTTTGATTAGTAATTAGTTTGATTTTTAAAGTTATTTTGTTAGTTGGTGGTTGAAATTTTTTTATTCTTTTTCATTGTTTGAGTTTATCACATTATTTTAAAGTGAAAAAAAAAATTATTTGTTGTGAGTAATGTTACTTCCTGAAAGAGTTACCTTAACTCGTTTAATTCTTTGACCATATATTGGAAGGATAGAGTAAGACCAATGTTTAGTTTCTAATTGCATGTATGTGAGTTATTTGACATAAACTTTGTGACAATATCACTTTCTGGGAAGGAAAGGAACGTGTGACTTTCTAAGCACTCTCTTTCTTTCTTTCTTCCAATAAATCACTCTTTCTGGTCTCACGCTTTCAACTATTCTTTTTTTGTTCTTCTTTAACTTTTTAGGCATTTGCCTAATATGCAAAACTTTCTCTCTTGTTTGTGTCTTGTTATGGGGCCATTTCACACGCACCACTTTAAAAGGGTGCATGTGCCCTCTCCATCATTATTGAAACTCCAATCCACTGAAAACAACGAACAATATTCATTCAAATTCACAGCAAGAACTGAACTACATTCACGATTAATTATCTAACCATCAAAGATTCAAATCTCAATTTACCGTTTGAGCTTTCTAGAATTTCACGGATCAACCAAAGCAAGAATACTAAGTTCAAATCATATTCATTCCAATACGCAATAAGAACTAAATTACATTCACGATGGATCGTCTAATTATCAAATATTCAAATCTCATTTTACCGTTTGAGCATTCTACAATTTCACGAATCAACCGAAGCATGAATACTAAATTCAAATGATTCAAATCCAACCTAATTTAATCGAATCGGAATAGAAAAACTAGTTTCTGGCTAAAATCATTAGCTGAAGTTGGTTACTGGAATTTTCTCGCACTTTCTCATCGAAGAAAATGAAGAGAATGAGAAGAAGACGTACCTGGTTCGCAAGACCGAAGAAACAGAATGAAGATTAAGATCCAAATTCGAATTGTATTAAAGCTCTTAGCGCGTTAAGTGAGGGGATGTAATAAAGCTAGAGGATGAGATATTGTTCATTTTACTTTTAAGGAAAGGGCTTTTTCAAGGTAAGAGTGTGTTTGGAAACTTCGATTCGATGGGTCAATATCCCTAGTTCGAATTTGTGCAGTTCCAAATGAAGTTTAGGGCCAAATCAAGGACCGATTCAGCTAAAACGGTATGACTAGTGTGTTTGTAGAAGTAGATTAGAGGTACGTAAGACTCTTACTTACTAGTATAAGGGAATAATAATGTTGTAGCGTGATATATTGTTCATTTTACTTGTAAGGTAAGTGACTGTTTGGAAGCTTCAGATATTGTTCATTTTACTTTTAAGGTAAGGGTGTGTTTGGAGGCTTAGACTCGATGGGTCAAAATCCTTAATTCGAATTCGAGCTATTCCAAATGAAGCTTTAGGGCCAAATCATGGACTGGTTCCACTAAAACAGTGGGACTAGTGTGTTTCAGTACACGTAGAAATAGATTAGAGGTCTCTGAGACTGTGGCCTAGTACTACAAGGGAATAATAATATTGTAGCATGATATATTGTTCATTTTACTTGTAAGGTAAAAGATTGTTTGGAAGTTTCGAATATTATTCATTTTACTTTTAAGGTAAGGGCGTGTTTGAAAGTTTCGATGGGTCAAAATCCCTAGTTTGAATTTGTGTTGTTCCAAATGAAGCTTTAGGGCCAAATCATAGACCGATTCCGCTAAAATAGTGGGGCTAGTGTGTTTCAATACACATAGAAGTAGATTAGAGATATCTGAACTGAATACTCAAATTAATTTTATCATATTTTTATTGACTCATTTTAAAACACGTCAATTTTGATTTTTTTTTTAATTAAAAATTATAGAATTTGACGTTTTTTAATGAACTCTTGCTAATAAAAAATGGTGGGCTGTTATAAATGAGGTTTGAATAGCATCCCTAAATCAAACAATTCACATGCTTGAACTTTAGACAAGTTTAACCCTAAATCAAAGAAAATGATTTGTATCCAAAGATGTTATCCAAAAGGAAATTTGAATTTCTTGAGTTATGTCACCACGAAAATGCAATTCCCCAAAATGTTTAGCTTTTTTTTTCCTTGCGCCCCTCAAGAAGTCTTTTTTTTTTTCAATACCCTCGAGAAGTGTTAAAGACCGTCAAGTTTACATAGCTTATACTATAACGAACAGGAAGTACGCAACTTTCGCACATGATTTTATCAATCCCCCTCCTATGCATTTCGATAAATTATATATAACAAAACGAAAAAAAAAAAAAGTAGAGTCGCATAAAATCCACTGCCAACATTGACTAAGGAGTGTAAAATTATTGCATGATATGAATTTGCTTATAAGCATACAACATAGTCAGATGAACCTTAAATGTTTCCATCTTGAATAAAGATGGCATAGATAAAAACTCAAATGTACATGGAGGGGATGAAGCAAAGTAAGAAAAACCAATCAAGAAGCAGTCACTTGAGTAGGACGTCATTGGACTATTGTATAAATAATTTATGGAAGCTACAATGACTACAAATTGGTAAGAAATAATAAATATGATAAGCAGCAAGCCAGGGCCTTAATTCATTGAAGTGATTTAAATGTAGAACTAATCCCCTGATGGTAATTCCTTTTGCAGAAGCTGGATACTTCACAAAATTTTAATTGCTCAAATAGAATTGTGTAGAAGTTAACGCGGGGGATTGTGAAGGCGGGGTCTGTTGCAGAAAACCCGGCCGTTGGCCCTCACAAATGCTGCTAAACCGACACTAATGCTTGCCCACATTAGCGAAAAGAAGAAGTGTCGAAAATCATATCGAACTGTAGAAAGAAAAAAAAAACGCTATAAGGCCATAGATTTCAAACCATATTCGATGTATACTTGATTAATCTATCACTTTATATAGTCATTGTTCTAACCTTAGGCCAGCAAAGTCTACATAATTATCTAATTAACCAAGACCACAGACAATTTTACATCGTAACAACTTAATATGCAATATTGTTTACTGCGAGCTTAAATGCTTGCTTGCAAAGAGGTGAGTGCAGAAATTCTCGTAAACTTTCACATCACACAAATGCTTTAAAATTTAAATATCTAGAAATCCAGGGCAAGCAAATTTGGCAGGAGTAGGCTGCAAGATATCCTACCACTGATACCTAAACAAAGACATATTTAACCTTTCGTAATATAATGAAAGGATTTGCTGTGAAGTAATCAAGAAGTCTAAAGTCTCTCTTTCTGATGATTTTTGGCTTGGAGTACCAAGTAAGATAGGAGGGGATGATAAAATAGGAAGCAAGAATAAATGACCCAATTTTATTGGCAGAACACGAGGATGGGAAGACTGAACTACATTGCCCCGTGGTTTGCCATTTCAAATATAACAACACAATAAAAGTAAAGGGAGCAAAAGAAATATTTAATTGATAGTGTTTTGGGATGGGTGCAGTTCTAGTATCAGTGCAGTTCTAGTATGATGGTGGCATATTGTTCTTGGGACATTATTGGGTAAAAATGGCTTGTATTGAGTTTCTACATCAAACCAATACGGACATCTGATTTGTTTGATAGAACTCATATTGGGTCTGAATTCTTGAAAAATCTCAAACAGTTGTAGATTTCTACTTTCTCCAATGTACACACTACTTCGTAAGTCATGTCTACCTAAACAGTATCTTTGGCAAGTATCCCATGCTCATTTATGATGTGAAACATTAAAGTCTAATTGATGAACAGATTAAGAATCAAGGAGAAGGCAGTACGTTTTATCATGCAGGGAAGGACAATAAAATGGAAAAGGCTATAACAATATATGTGATTCATTGGATTATGGTGTCATGTGTCTAATTAAAACAGGGCAAAGGGAGTGGACGTGGGATTTCCTTTCTTGCCGTATTAACTGAAAGACATAAACTAATTATCCTATTGTAGGTGTCACGGGTACCTCAGTTCTCAACATTTATCAAGTGGTTGCCTCTCCTATACCTCCCTTCTCTGCCCCTTATTCTCTATCCCTCTTAGGATCTGATTGGTATGAAAAAACATTTTTTGTTCAGTTTTAAAAATGAAAATTTCATCTTGTTTGCACTTTGTTTTCTATTTTCAAAAGTTTGTACGGGAATCGTCGAAAGCAATTTGTTTTCACTGCTTGTAAAAACAAGAAATAAAAATGAAAAACAATTTCTCAAAGTAAACATGCCATAAACTTCCCCAGTTCCCCTAGTGCCCATTTTCCATTTCCCCTGATTCACTTCGCCCACCTCTATACCGTCTCAGTCCAAAGTTATTGCCCCATCTGAAGTCAGATTGAATTTGAGACAACATGGCCTTAAAGTAGTAGGTTGATTCTATATTTTTATTGAACAACATCGAGAAACATCCATGCATGTATGTGTGCACTCATGAGTGACTAGTTTACGCCTAAAATAAATAAACTCACCTTGTCTCAAGGACATGGTTGCAAAAAGAAATCCAGTCAAAACCAGACCCAAAGCCAAAGGAAATGACTGCAAAGATAAACAAAAATGTCAATATTCATATCCACTAAATGCATATGACTTTCTTGAAGCATTCAATCAATGAGCTGCATATCAGCAAAGTAAAGAACGCAAAATGAAAATCATATTAGGCATTCCAGCCTGAGGGGCAATGCTGTAATGCATTATCCAGCAATATAGTCATTTTAACATTTTCTTGTAATCTGGTTGCTCATTTAAATATGAAAGGAAGTTTTTTATTTCATTTTAAATAGAGCATGAAACCACTCGGCTTCATGTGGTATTTCATCATTGTGGCCCATTGCATCCCACCACTTTTCAGTAGGGTTGGGACCAACTTTCTGTAAACCTTGAAAGGAATACATGTCTCACAAAACACAATAAAATAACGAGAAAAAAATAAGTTTTCATTTAATTATTATTTTCCTTGTGAGATATAGGCAGTGTCCAGAAAAAATAGAGTTCAATTCATTCATTTTATAATCAGTATGCAACTATGAAATTAGCCATACATCATATATTTAAAATGTGTTTATAAATTGTGAGCTTTCTAAGAATTGATCTTAAACACAAAATCGATGCCACAAACTTCAATAAAAAATCTGTCTATATTGTACTCACAGCTATAGCTTCAAGGCCTCCTTTCTGAGAAGAGGCGGCTGTATCTCGGCTGACAGAAACAATATAATTTCCTTGCAGGAGATCAATTGCATCCTTCACATAATAACAGAAAAATATGAACAACATAAATCAATTACATATAAACTATTAAGTTCTAAATTAACAAATTTAAAAAAGGTAACAGATCCGGCAAAGCTTAAAAGTAATTTAACTCAAGATCGATTAAGACAGGGTATATTAAGAAACAAGAGTAACCAGCATTAAAATATGTACATGAAAATTCAAAAAATTCCGCATCTTCTGCAGCATAATTACTAAGTAGGGCAGCACAGCCCAAAACTTTGAATTAGGATGCAGAAGGGAGAAATCAAATATACACAGAACAAAACTTAGATGATAGTAAGTTATGGCCAACTAGTAGACACCTAAGGAACTCTAGACCATAACTAGAGTAATCCACACAAATTATGTTACATAAGTTCTACAAACCTGCTTTGTTCCATCACAAAAATTATTCAAATAATATCTTTCGAGAGCATTCCAACCATCATTTATTATCCCTTGAATGGTGCGGTGCCCAAACCTGAATCTCACCAAAAAATCAATTAGGGAAGACTCGGGTTAGATTTCAAATCATAATAATTCATAACAGCAACATCATAGAAACTTTAGACACGGGGATCGTATCAAATTGTCACAGAATTTATTCAACCTCAACATATAAAAGAATTGCATAATTAGTACATTACAATAATGCTTTTCTACCAATCTAATTGAATATCATAATTGATGATTTTTTTTTTTTTAAATCATTGATGTGATTAAAGCATGCAATTGAGAAAAACAACAGATTAATCACAAAAGTTTCACAATTCACTCACTGGAAAACACATACAGTTAGAGTTATAAAAAAATCACAAAAATTTCATAATTCACACACTGGAAAACACATACAATTAGAGTCGGCATATGATACAAGAGATGCAATGATGGTTTAAAATTATTCCATGCTAATGTAAATTTAACACAGAAAAACCTTAATGGATACATAATTTCATGATCTTAATATGTGAGGAACATGAAAAAACTTGTAAAGACTGGCAAGCAAATAAGTACCTGACAAAGTCTCCTTTCAGAGCAGGAGTTCCTGAATATTGAATGCTTATATCATCCCCATGATTAGCCCACACTGATCACAGAATCAGATACAAATTCAATCAAAGGTTTCAAGAGCAACAAAACAACAAAATTTGAAAGTAACTAACCACATAATACAGCATATATATCTATATTTCAAATCACATAATCTGGAAAATAATAATACACTTACAGATCTTAAACCTTTCATCAAGATTTGGATGAGAACTAATGGTTTCTTCGGCCCCAAAGACACCAAGCCTTCTGAGCTGGTATTCTAACATATTTCGGCCTATCATGCTCTACACATATAATTTAAATTAGTAAACTGGAAAAAGATGCCACAAAAAAATAGTGGAACACACACGTGACTAAGTGACAATAATTATGGTGTGTACAGCTGTGGATATGTACTTGTAAACTCACACATATACATACATATATTGTATACTATATACTTTGTAGTTCTTTTTTCTTTCCCATGCAAATAGTCCAGAACAGATAAAGATAAAAGAATTGAGTGTTCCTAATAGAGGGACAAAGAAGAAATATTTTCCATTCATTTCAGAAGGCAAGAACAGTTTCCATAATAGAAACTAACCAACCTGAGTTACATTTGTACGGTCTAGACAATCAATACAGTTGGTCCTAACAACTCCAAGTTGTTCCTTCATTTTCTCTCCCTTTTCATTCAACAGAAGATATCTACAATTCCATAACAAAATAGCAACTCAGGTCATTTTATGTTTTTGGTTTTTTTTAACAAAAAAAAAAAACAAAAACAAAAGCAGTAAGATTTGAGTGCAAAATGTTATATGACATCATGCTTGGAAATTGTCTAGAATACTAAAAGCAGATAGGTCCAATTAAGCAACATAACATAATAATATAAATAATTAGAATTTGTTAACAAATCAGCAGTTCATAAATAGCTCCCTGCTTCGATGACACCAATCAATGTCAATGTGAATCAAATTATTAATTAATTATCAAGAAAGTATATATCAAATATCTTAACAATATAAAATTCCATACCCGTTTCTCTCAAGAAAATCTGATATTTGGTCATAAAGGATTGATAGACGTTCGAAATGAACGTGACCACAGACATGATGAAAATCAAAGTGCACATATCTACACAAATAAATATGTACACATGAGTAACCCCAAAAACAAAAACAAAAAGAATCCATGCATAGCAATCTAAAAGCTAATTGAAAGAGACATCTACCTTACATCATCACTAGCCACATGCTGCATTGTACTGCCAAATTTTTCACATAGCCGCCCTTCTCCTCCCTCCTGATAAAATACAAAGGGGAAAGAACACTCAACATAGATGTATGCTGATACATAACAATACCATGCACATCTTAGGGTGCACGTATTCTGTACAGTTGTTTACAAATTTTACTATGCAATTACTTAGACTACTATTATTAGGTAAAATATTCAACCAACATACAAGCATTCTCAGTTTGTTACACAACGAAAGTTTATACTCACCTTGTTAACAAGATCAACGGCCAACACTGCTCCATATTTTTTTCTTAAATCTAATATATGCCTCTCGAGGACTCGTGGCTGCATCTCAAGCAACGAAATGGAAGTGAAATACACATAAAACATGTAAAAACCACAGAAACACAATAATCAACAAACACTTACAGCTTCCTCAAGTTTCAATAACTCAAACTTCGGTTTATATGTTAAGTCAACAATTTGCTGCCAGAGCAGTGGAATCGAACCACGAATCTGCAAAATCTCAACAATGATGACCCCCCAAGTGATACAAAAAGAAATAAAAGCTTGATTGATACTGTATTTTGGTATAAATAGAGTAAATATTCATCCCAAAAAAACTGAATGTTAGCATCCTAGCCCCCTTGTTTGGCTTTATTTTAGAATTGTATTATAGCAAGAATTGCCCATTTTTATTATAATAATATAAGAGAGTTGTAGTGATCTCCACAAAAAACCTGCAAAACTATTTTATATTCAACTATCACTATTAGTATTACTTCAATCAAAAAAGTGTCCAGCCCATCATTTCCAATAAAGAATATGCCCTAAATCCTAATGGGTACAATTCTTATCAGAGAGTCCTTATTTCAGAAGTAAAAAAATACTTAAAATAGTTTAAGGTGATGCTATTTTTGTATTAACCTTAAAGCTACCAACATTGCATGTGAGAACACTTTGGCCTAGCAGTATAAGGTAAACATGCACTGTATTTTTGGATAATTTGTTAATAATAAGATGAAAATGGAAAATAATTTTCATATTACTTCCATGTCTACTATGATGGAAGTATGCTTGTTTTTCACTTCCCATATAGTCTTTCTCTTCTAGCTCCTAATTACACTATCACCAAACAGAGCCTAAAGATACTTGTTTACAATTGAAAGGTAACCAAAGCCTCGTTTACAAAATTTCTACATTACTATTTCTTCATTTGTTGGCAGGCAAAATCTGGCTTCTAGAAAGTTCAACACCGTTAATTGGGTGGTGGACAAATACAATATGCAAATTTGGATAGACAATTAAGAATTTTTAAATATATTAGACAAAAAAAAAAACTAAATCAGTTTTCCATCTTTCAAGAAAAATAATCTAGTTAGATATCAAATGTTCATTAATTATACAGTTGCTTATCAATGGACAAGATAATGTTGATCATATTTCAAAGTAATGACAATTCATTAGGATGATTAGGATCACTGCTTTGAATTAAGAACATCCATATCTTGCATGGCATGCCCATCATTTTAATTCTTATAATAATAATAATAATTGGTCCCCGGTCATAGAAAGTAATACCTGAACAAATGAAGCTATATACCCATTGAACTGCATAATTTGTTCTGTTTCCACAAAATTGGCAACATATCCATCAGGATCAGCTCCTCTTCTCCACATCCGAGTTCCTTTCAAAAAATAAAATAGCACTTGTATTATCAGCCAACCAATCAATAAAATGATTGCTTTCTTTAAGTAGTCACAAATTACAACCCCGTGTTTCTCATACAAAAACACTTTAAATTACAGATTCTACAAGTAATTTTAAACCTCAAATATGACAAATTCCAACCCTAACATGAAACGAAGGAAACAATACATCTTTTGATATATTTTTCAAAAGGTCTAACTTAGATCTGTATATGCTCCAAACAGACAACTACAAGACAGTGTGAAAATTCTCACAACCTTCAATTATCGCTTTTCAATATCACCACCACATTAATTTCATGGCCTACAAGATATTGATCCTTTGAATGGTAAGGAACACGTGATATCTATAAATACACAGCCAAGTTGGAAAGAATTTTTTTTTGGTGGACAGAAATAGATAAAAGTTCATCCAAAGCTTTAAATACCATTCCTTCTTGTGCATCTCCTAGCAATCAAATTGATGTCAATAATATCTTTCCCAATGGCTGCTTGAAAGTAATGAAAACCTGATAACTTGTTAAGGAAAACATTGAAAAATGGTTACGTGCTCTGATAACAATAGCACAAAAACTTATACGAACCCCAACAATATGCATGTTATAAAGCAACCGTAAAATGATATCATATAACACTGAGATAATCAGTTAAGGATACTGCCTTGGACTATAGGGAGCAAGTATGGGTCAAGCTAGCGAGCACAGGATCACAAACTTTAGTTAGTTTAAAAATGTAGAAGTCGTGAAGAAATTGAATAAGTAAAAAAAAAGGCTACCGTAAACTTACCTTGTTATCTATGAGCACTTCTAACATATAATTGTTCCATAGAAATCGAGGCTCTGCCTGTAATCAAGCATTTGGTAGCATAAGTAGAATAAGATGGGGAAAAACCAAAAACTGCAGAAGGAATCTATTCAAAGTGAGCATTGACTACCTAGGCATGAGGAGTGCAACTCAGGAATAATATTGCAGTAGGTGTTTATGATATTGCAATAGGTGTTTAATAATTGTAGTAACAAAGTACAATGCTGAATCAACATATTCTGTTATGGTAGTTATGATTTAGTTACCTTGAACTTCTCGACTCAACCTCTATATATTGGTAAATTGTTACTTTTTTAAAAAAAAAATTGGAGAAGGGGGGAAATTTTATTAATCAAAGTGGCACTAATGGCCAATTTAGTACTATCTCCAAGGAGATTTGAACTTGGTACCTTGAGGTTACAAGGCTAAACTATTACCACTGAGCTAGCACCTCAAGTATGATTTGTAAATTGTTACTGAAAGTTTAAGTGAATCATTTCATCAATTTCACACAACACAGGCTCTTAGATTTCTGTCTCATTGGTTTATCATTTCCTCTCTCTTTCATATACTTCCCATCACTTTTGCTCAATCTAACATGGTAAAACACAATAAAAAAAACCTCTAAACTAGCAGGACAATGGTAAAATAAAAAGGCAATAAATACCTGTCTCCAAAGAGGAAGCAATCTAGATTCATCCCCTAGGTCATTCAACCGCTGGGCACTGCAAAACATTTTATTTCAACCCTCAATAATGTATATGTTATATGGGGGGGCTAAGAATATCCTATGAGGGAGGGAGAGAAAGAGAGAGATAGAGTTGTATAGATAGATGGTTATCTAAACTTGTATTATTAGTAGATGTAGCAACAAAAATTGACTTGGAATGGTAAGGCAACACAGAGCATTATTTACAGGATTTAATTTGTATCCATTGTCCATGTAAATTTTTTTTCACAAATGAATCAAATCACATCTTACCATGTAGATATTTTTTGAGATATTTTAGGAACTATCATGACAAAGTGACATAATAACGTGACTTGTTTGGATTCATGTGTAAAAATGTTTTAAACTATCAGTACACAGAAATTAATCTCTTATTTACATGTGATAACTATTTTTGCTAGAAGCAACATTTACACAGTTATGCTTTTTTTCCTACTAGAGCATGCACTGAATTTTCATTCAGGATGACAAACACAAGTTAACTTTTCTAACATAGAATTAATGTCGCTGTTACCACTAAACCAATGCCTTTCAATTAAGGTTGCAAAAGTTCTTCTCCTTCAAATATTTAAAAAAAAAAAAAACACTCATTAGAACCAACAGCTACATGTACTCAAAAGTATCTCATACTCACCCATCCTACGCAATGACTTGTGATACTTTTGAACATGTAGTATGAAAGCTTCTTTTGCGTCTCAAACATAAATGATTGATAATTTGGACATAAATGATTGATTGTAATGTCAGCCTAAATGCCATGCTAACAGTTCTACACACTACAATACATAAATACGGAGGTGCGGACTGCATTTTCTGTAGCTTTACAGGTTGCATGGTTGCACCTACCAACTGATAATGTATGGGTAGTTTCTTCTCTGTGGATATGCATACATGTATGTGAATAAGGCAGCGAATTTTAGAATCCAAATAAAACTATATCATATTCCAATGACAAATAAAAATGAAAGACTATTAAGAATATTGAAAGAAGTTCACCTCAGAGTTAAATTAGTTTCATATGAGAAGAACAGACCAGAAGTTTTCTCAGCAACATTTAGTAGCCCAGAAAATTCCATCTCCGCCTTCTTCTGCCAAATATGGTACAGAAATTATGAGTTCCAAATTGGTAGTGGACATGGAATTAAATAGGACACAAGTGGAGCTGTAGCAAATATACCTGTTCGGCGGAGGTACTCTTAAGTGAATGATCACATGGAAAAACCTTCATGGATTTTATTTTAAAAATTGGATGCCCCAAGTAAGATCCAGCACATTCACGCTCAGTTATGACCAGCAAATATGATCCTAAGGGCATAATAAAATTTAGCAACATAGAAATGATTCCTCAAATTGAACTGTGCTTTTGAAAATTAATGCATTGTCTGATGTTTCAAAAGGGAAATCAATTATGTAAACAAGATCGACAAAATCAGATACCAATATCGAAATCACTATTACAAGCAATTATAAAACAGGATAGTGAGGACCTGCTTCTTAAGCCACAAAGATAAATTAACTAAAAGAAATCTATAAATGTAAATAGCTAGCATGATCACTAAATCCTATCCCGCATCTTAGAAAATTAAAGAAAGAAAATAAAAGCAATGCTTCATTTTCCTTCACCCATAGGGCACCAAACATTCTTGATGTTTTATCCAACTTTTGCTTTCATTCATGTGCCAAAATCAAATATCACCTATCATTAGTTAAATATCCCAATTCCCCAATTCAATCACCTCGCCCCTCAAACCAAAATATATAAATCCCCTAAGCTAATCACCTACATTGTTACACAATCATATAGATAAAGATGAACATTGACCTTGGCAATACACAGGAAATTAAAGCTTAAGGATTTATAAAAACAAAAATACAAACAAACAGTAGTCACTTGATATAAAATTTCATTAAAGCAAAACATAGCCATATGCCCATTTGTCTCTTAAGATTGCTCACCAGCCAAAAGCCTCAATATCCCAACAACACCAAAAATTGTATAAATCTTAGGAACTCTGAGAGTGGTGCATTCTGGAACCTCATCTGTCAAAGCAAAACAACACGGGAGCAAAATATTAAAATTAAAAATAAAATAAAATCAAAAAGTAAAAGATTGACAGATACTACGTGTATGAAAAACAAAAAAAGCACATCGCGAAAACACAACAACAGACTCAACTAACCAATGAGTTTCATTGAACCATCAACTCGACTAACAGCCAATGAAGAACCAGAAGAGCCATCCGTTGGCTCAATCACATACTGATCGGGAAATTCCCATAGTCGCATGCATGTGTACAGCTTTTGCACAGAATCTGCCCTCTCCATCATTATTGAAACTCCAATCCACTGAAAACAACGAACAATGTTCATTCAAATTCACAGCAAGAACTGAACTACATTCACGATTAATTATCTAACCATCAAAGATTCAAATCTCAATTTACCGTTTGAGCTTTCTAGAATTTCACGGATCAAGCAAGAATACTAAGTTCAAATCATATTCATTCCAATACGCAATAAGAACTAAATTACATTCACGATGGATCGTCTAATTATCAAATATTCAAATCTCATTTTACCGTTTGAGCATTCTAAAATTTCACGAATCAACCGAAGCATGAATACTAAATTCAAATAATTCAAATCCAACCTAATTTAATCGAATCGGAATAGAAAAACTAGTTTCTGGTTAAAATCGTTAGCTGAAGTTGGTTACTGGAATTTTCTCGCACTTTCTCATCGAAGAAAATGAAGAGAATGAGAAGAAGACGTACCTGGTTCGCAAGACCGAAGAAACCGAATGAAGATTAAGATCCAAATTCGAATTGTATTTAAGCTCTTAGCGCATTAAGTGAGGGACTGCAACTACAAGGGAATAATAACGTAAAATGATATATTGTTCATTTTACGTTTAAGGTAAGGGCATGTTTGGAAGGTTCGATTCGATGGGTCACAATTCCTGTTCGGATGGGTCACAATTCCTCTTCGAATTTGTGCCCATCCAAATGAAGCTTTAGAGTTAAATCATTGACCGGTTCCCCTAAAATGGTTCCGGAGCTAGTGTGTTTCAATACAAGTGGAAGCACGTTAGAGTAATGTGAGACCGTGGTCTATTATTAAGGAGAATTTTGATTCATATTTCAAAATACATTATTTTTCAGATTTTTTAATTAAACATTATAGAATTTAATGAAATTTAAATAATATGATATATAATTTTATTGTATAAAATAAGTTAAATGCACTAATTATTTATATATTAATTGAATTTTTATCTTTTTATAGATTTAAATTTATATATTGTTAATTAAATTATAAATATATAATTTTAAAAGTTACTTAACATTTTAGAGAATTTTATTGTAATTTTATAAATTTTAAAATATTTGACAACTGTATTTTTTTTTTAGTTAAAAACTAAATGAATGTAAAAAGTTATTAAATTTTAAAATAAGAGAAATAATTTTTGTAAATTAAAAAAATATAAAACGAAAATCTATAATTAACTATTTTAAATTTGGATAGTTAATGATTTTCAAATTATTGAAATTGAATCGTGTGTCCTCGTCATTTGCGAAATTAAAAAAAAAAAAGGTTTTACAATTGAATGTTGCCACTTGGTCTATATGTTATCTAAAAGAAGATCAGATGTTATCTAACACCACCATAGAATTGACATGTTCACGTCGTGTAAGAGGATGTTATAATTAAATCAATGTCTCAATTATAAATATAAGTGTCGTCGATTATTGTTATAATTTTAAATAATTTTTAAATGTTGGCAAAAAAAAATATAAAATTTATTTAATGGTAAAGATTAGAAAGTTAAATAATTAAATTATAAGATATTATTGCATGTTGAAAAAAACATTGACTAACTTGAATTTATCTATATATTTAATACCTGCTCTAGGGCACATGTTAGTATTTTTCTCTTAAAATTTAGTTTTATGAATTTTTGTTTTGCAATTAGATTTATCACAAATAATTGATAAAACGACTGACTTGAAATTGATGCATACATATTAAAATTCAAATAAAAATTAAAGTTCACCGAATGAAACTAAATTAAAATCCATAAAGAAGACGAAAGCAACAAACGAAACACGAAAGAAACATAAAAACATGAAGTTGAAGAAGAAGGTGCAACATGACATATTATAATATATGTTTATTTGTCTTCTATTTCATCATCTTCTGAGGATGGCAACTCATTTAAATCGAAATCCCTTGTTTTCCCCTCTTGATTTTCAGTAGGTGCAGCATTAGTAGAGGATCCTGCAGCTTCAGTTTCATAAATGGATCTATTCAAATCAAACAAAAGCTCTCGAACAATTGATGTCACACCTTCACTTAAATTATCACCATCCCCTGTAAATAATTAACCACACACATTCACAACGTTAAATTAATATGTTAAGATTTAATAATATCCTTATAGTATAGTATATGTTTTAATTAATCATATATTTAGTTATTTACATACATACCCTCGGGTGCAATGGTGGTTGAGGAATAACTAGATTTAAAAGTGGGAGGAGGAAAAAAACCGCGGTGAGTGCGTTCGGGGTGTTTGCGCATGTGACCAAACGCAGCCTTCCACGTGGAAAACTCTTTTTTGCATTCAGGACAAATTGGTTTTCCAGATGGAGGGTTTTTCACTTGAGTGCTTTTTCTCTTTTTCAAAACTTCTCCTTCTTCAATGTCACTTTCACTGCCACCATCATCACCACCACTTAATTCAGCTAGAACTGTTTCAGGTGTTTTCAACATTGTTTCTTGGGAGACTCTTTCTCCTTCAGAGGGAGTTTTTTGAGGGGAACTGTTGTTGGAAGAGTTCTCCATATTGTAATAATTCAAACTCAAATTCAACAATGTAATAGTAACTTTATGTTGTGTGTGTCTTTTGACTCAACTAGAGTGTTACTTATAACGTTACGTTTGTGAGATAATGTCACATGAAATTTGATGGGAAAAATGTGTAAGTATTACATGTACGTTTCTTTTGACTAAACAGTACTATTACATGTATTCTAGAATCAATAATTAAATTTATATTTGTAAGAGAGAAATATTATAATCATCAAAATTGAAATTATGTTTATTTTATTAGGAAATTATGACTTTTCCCTTGACTGTAAAATATAGAATATTTTTAAAAAACTCTATGGATTAAATTCAAATTATTATTATTATTATAATCAATTTTTCATTGTCAAATTGTTTTTATTAAATATTAC
>JBBPBT010000152.1:6436704-6446958 GCA_037974875.1 Cicer bijugum | reverse complement strand
TCATTTTAAGTAAATTAATATACTTTTTGTGTACTAAGTTAACACTCACGTATTTTAAGTAACTCTCTTATCCCTACTCTTTAGTATATACTATGTTAACACTCACATATCACACTTTCTAAAGTACCACATGCAACTATTTTGATTTAATAAAGTTCTTAAACATTCTGAAGTATACATATATCAATTCTCTAACTCTTCTCAAAATATCAAAGTTTATCTAAAAATCATATTTCATTGTAATAATAAATTTTAAAAAAATCACAGCTCAAATCTTCTTCATTATAATTAATATTTCCTCATCAGATTAATCCATGTCATTAGCAAAGTTTTATTAAAATTGTCTTGAAGTCTCCAAAGAATAACTAAAAAAAAACTATAGTGCACATACATGTTGGAGAGTCCGTTCTCATAACACTTTTTTTATGTAATTTTTTGGTGCTTTTGCCTCTTTTTCAATCTCTTTTGGGGGGTTAGATCTATTTCCCTCAAACTTTTGTTATTTTCCATGTTTCTAATCTACTTTTAACTTTTAAAAAAACATCTATGTTGACAAGTTTTAGAATCAATGATTTAAAAAACTGTAACTAGTTTATATCGTTTTAAAACACTCATTATTTTTTATGAATTTTAATACTTTATGGGTACATTTAGAAATCCTTCACAAAATCTTGTGTGGCATGGTATATTACAACAATACAAATTACATTCAAATCTCAAATATAATTTATTTATTATATTATATTTAATCACAATCATTAATTATTTATGTTTAATTAGAGCTTCTATCGAAGTCCATTAAATAATTGATGGATAAATTCATAACTCAAATGTTGTTCATGGTATGTAAATGTTGAAGAAATTTATAGCAATAATGATGATGTCATTAGCAAGATTTTACTGAAGTTGTCTTATGTCTAAAAAGAAAAAAATTAAAAAAGTCAAAAGCGCACATATATTTACAAAATATCCATTGTTCTCCTAACAACTATTAATGTAACCATTTTTATGTTTTGCCTTTTTTTCATTTTCTTCTTTTCTTGTTTCCTAAGTTAGGGCTATGTCCCTCATACTATTGTTATTTCCCATTTTATTAATCTACTTTTAGCTTTTACAATTAATGATTTATGAAAGTATAAATAGTTTTCTAAGACAATGGTTGCAATCAATGTATAAAAGTGAAAAAGGTATAACTAGAAGTAAAATAAGTTTTACCAAAAAGATGTATTGCCTTTATTAATATCTATGTCCATCTATTCATTTTTCTATTGCATTAAAGGGTATTATTCATGAATAGTAATTTATTTTGTAATTTCCACTTTAAATAAAATGAGTGAAATTGACTAAGTACAAAAGTTAAATAAAGAATGAAAACCAATAGCACAAAAATAGATTCTAAATTTTATATTTGGAATAGTTTTTATTTAAAATATTGAATTTTGAAAATGGAATAAAAGAAAGTCATTGAAACATAGAAGAAGGTTAAAAATAAAAGTACAGATAAAAAGAAAAACGAAAAAGAAAAGTAACATGCGTTTGAATGTCGTGAACAATCACATCTACAAATTGTCAAAAAAAACTTCCTTGCAGTAATTGTTTAGCTTGAGATAGAATTTAATCCAAAAAAATTTAAATAACTTTGAAGGATAAATTAGGAGTAAAGTAGGCCACAGAGAACAAAAAAGGCTATTTCCTTTATATATTGTATAGTATAGATATATAAAATAATAATAATAATAATAATAAAGTAGATAAAATTTTATAAATTTTAAATATTTTATAATTACAGTACATATTATATCCACGTCTCAAATTTAATTTATTTATTATGTTATATTTTGATTCAAATAACTTATATTTGTTTTGGGGCCAAACTAATGCTAATGTAAGTTAAGCCCAACATGAATTCAGTTAAACTCAACACAATTAGATAGCATTATAGAATCTTCTCGAAGCTAGGGCAAGTCACCTACGAACATGAAATCCAACGTAGCAATCCATCTTAATTCACCTGGACTTCCAATCATGACTACAAGATGGACCAAGAGGAAATTCAATGATGGTGAACGTAACTTCTTATGAGCCACTTGATGGCAATATTGTCATGATTACAACCTCTAGATTACGCTCGATTTCTTTTGATTATATGGATACGCCTCCGTCGTCAGAGGAACGTCTACCCGCTATAGTGACTACAATGAGAACCTCCTAGAAACCCTATAAAGAGTTAATATACAAACAAGACTTATTATGTCATAAAGGTACACATAAATTATAACATAAAATGTCTCTCATTCTCCGGCAAATATTTACTTAGTCGTTGGAGTATGTACAAATGCGTTCTCCGCCATCAATTACTTACCAACACAACCAAAGTCAAGCTCTTGTGTTTAGTCTCTCCAATACTTAATAATGTTTAATCACAATTAATAAATATTCATGTTAAGCAGGATATTATGGAAATTTTTTCTGGAGTAGTTGAATTTTGCAAGACATATATGTTCTTAAGCTAGTTATGATTGGTCACAAAAACTGTATGGAAATAAATTTTTCACTCTCAAAGTTGCTTTGGATGTTGGGATGACAACAAATTTTCTACGTGTAGATGAAATCCACTATAAATACGAGACAAATAGTTTATTGGATATTCGTTAGTTAAATAAATGTATACCATAATACTAATGAATGAATATGAAAGCGGATGTAATGATATTCATGCTTACAAATATTTGTAAACTTGTTAGCAAATTAATAAAATTACTAAATTTTATTTATGTGTCAATCTATTAATACTTTTTTATGATTAATTTTTATAAAACATTTTTATTAAGGGTCAATATTTTAATATTTTTATATATTACTACTTGTTTGACAAAAGAAAAAAATAATTTTGTACATAATTATTTTCTATTTAAAAGATGATACTCATATGTGTATTTGTATGTACACATATGGAAAAACACTACTAATTAAAATTTTGTGGGATTTTTGTGTCTACTGAACACTTTATGATTCATAAATTAACTTTTAAAAATAAAATTAATTATAATTTTGTTCTTTTTATTTTTATTAATTTAAAAAATTGATCTTTTTATTTTAAAAATTAATAATTTTGATCACTGTTATATAACTTTTAACTAAAAAAAATGATGATTTAACGTATTTTAAATAACGTGAAATACAATTTCATAATATAGAATCATATAAATACACTAATTATCTATATGTCATTAATTAAATTATAAATATAAAAAAAATTAAAGTTTAAAGTTAAGTTTTGCGATGTACTATTCTAATTTTACACGGATATTAATTATTTTACATTATCGTATCATATGACAAATTATTTAAAATACGTCAAATTATAATTTTTTAATTCAAAAATACAAAAAATAATCAAAATTATTAATTTTTAAAATAAAAAATTAATTATATATATAAAATAAAATAGAAGAACTAAAACTCCAATTAAACTTTTTCAATTAAGCAATTAGTAGAAAAAGAAAGTAAAACATTTTAGAAGCAAAGGTGTGAAAAGTAATTCCCAATGTGGCAGGCCATTTTCAATCAATTTTGGGTCGGACCTAAACATAGAGAAGCCCATAGGGTAAATATGTAAAACCAAACACTGAAATTTATAAGATTTTTATAGGGTTACGATTGCACCTTCAACCCTAACACCTGCAGAGAATCGATATCGCGACGCAGCCATGGGAAGGAGTAAGCTCTAAAAACCTATCTTCTTTTGCTAAATAATCGTTTTTCATTTCGTTTATATTCTGTTACGTTGAATTTCGTTGTTGATTTATTTTTAAGTTGAAGTTGTTCAGGCTTTTCTGAAAACTTGTGTTTATATTTTTTCTTATTCGCTAGTTGAATTCCGTGTTTATACTTGTGTTTATGAAATTGATGAGGTTGTTTACACGTTGATTGTGGTTGCTCCGAATTGAATGCAAATAGTAGTGGTTAATTGGTTGCCGATCTAAGATTTTGTTTTAGTTGTTTAAAATTACTTGAGATTGATTATTTTTGGGATTTCTTCGCAAATGATTTGATTTGAACGATATTTTACCATTAAATGTATGTAAAGCTTGTTTTACTCAGTTGTATATTGGTAATCGACGGAGTTCAAATCCCCTTGCAGAGACAGTTAATATATGCAAAGTTCATTTGCATATTTTCTGAATGTTTAAAATTAGGTTTTTTTTTTCAGAGTATAAAAACTACTTTTTTTTTCTTCATGTTTCAAGTTTGACTACTGCTTTGTTATTTAGGTGTGGCTGTTATATCAATTATTGATGGTTTAAAGAATTTGACCATTCTTTATGCTGTTATTTGTTCTTTCAAAATCCACTTCATTTTATCCTGTGGTGGTACTTTTAAATTAATACTTTTTTTGCCATTAAATGTTACACGAGTGCATTTTGATTTTTGGATTTTCGATTGGCAGTGTTGTATCCATTAAATGGAGTCCCTTGTAAATGGTTATAATTCTGTCTGAAATCGCAATCTGATGTTTTGTTGTGCTTTCTTATAATTATGGTTTTGAATGAACTGGTTTTTGTCTGTTCTACTGTTGTTGTGATGTTAACAGTGCTTTGTGTTTAATTTAGGACCTGCCAGGTGTTACCGACAAATTAAAAACAAGCCATACCCTAAGTCACGGTTTTGCCGTGGTGTTCCTGATCCCAAGATCAGAATTTATGATGTTGGTATGAAGAAGAAGGGAGTTGATGAGTTTCCCTTCTGTGTTCATCTTGTTAGTTGGGAGAAGGAAAATGTTTCAAGTGAGGCACTTGAAGCAGCTAGGATTGCTTGCAACAAGTATATGTCTAAATTTGCTGGAAAGGATACATTCCACTTGAGAGTCAGGGTACATCCATTCCATGTTCTCAGGATTAACAAGATGCTTTCATGTGCTGGAGCTGATAGGCTTCAGACAGGTATGAGAGGTGCTTTTGGAAAGCCACAGGGAACTTGTGCAAGAGTTGCTATTGGGCAGGTCCTTCTTTCAGTCCGCTGCAAGGACAGCAATAGCCATCATGCACAGGAGGCCCTTCGTCGTGCCAAGTTTAAGTTTCCCGGGCGTCAAAAGATCATCGTCAGTAGGAAGTGGTATTATTTCTTCACCTAACTATGAATAGTTTCTTCTCCACAATATCGCAATTTGATGTTGAATACTGATTCATATCCATTATAGATTTGAATCTACATAGGCTTTTTCTTCTGTGCATGGTTTAACTCTTGTTATTGTTGTTTTAAATGTTTGTTCAGGGGATTCACCAAGTTTAGCCGTACTGATTATCTGAAGTACAAGTCAGAGAACAGGATCGTGCCTGATGGTGTGAATGCAAAGGTATTGCAAACCTACATGTGCATGCATATAGATTCTGTCATGCCTAGTGCATTCGATGTTTCTTAACACCAATTGTGATTGTGATAATAGTTAGGAATGAATGAAGGCATATTTTTGTTTTCTGAATGATGTGTTTTGTGTATTCAACCAGTTTTTCTTCATGTAATTGTGTACGAAAATGCCCTTTCAATTAACAAGTTTCTTTGGGGTTTTGCAGCTTCTTGGGTGCCATGGACCATTGGCTAACCGTCAACCAGGAAGAGCCTTTTTGAATGCCAGTGTTAATGCTTAGGCTTGTCTTTTCAAAGGACTATTAGAGTTTGGGTCGGATTTCTTTTGAAAGAGTGAATTTGAATTTTATGCTGTCTGCACATTATATTATAATAATACTGAGCTGGGTTAATTTTCATTTTGCAAACCACCCTAAATTGGATAATTAATGTTATATTTTGATGATGTTTACAATGCCTCTATTTTAGTAATTGATTTTTGAGGATACTTCAACACACTCGTTATAGTTGATTCATGGTTTTAAAGTTACACATTGATCCTGTAAATTGATCATTTTATATATGATAGTGTTTTTCAACAATCACCAAAAAATAGTGTTCAGATAGTTATAGATGATGTAGGTGTAATTGATTATCCTCAATCAGCATATCCAGTTTATGTTAGTTTCTACCAGCTACTTAAAGCCTTTCCTTATTGTAGCATGAATCACTTATAGTCATCAAAAGCCATATATCTTTTATTCTCATAATATCCAGTTCTATAATGGCCGATTTCAATGTAAAATATTCGGCATGCACTATTAACACTACTATCCTTCAATGCAAATTAATTTCTCTATATTTTGTCGAATTTCAGATTCACTTACATTTTGTGGCACTTATTATGTGTTTTTATTTGATACTAAGTCCTTTTTTATTTTGAAAATAGAAATGAGTTTGTTTTAGATTAGAACTGAAAGCATATAAGAAATTCTTTTTTAATAGAAATTGTATTAAATTCAAAATTTCAATAATTTAATTGGTTTGATAAACTACCAAATTATTCCGTAAATAGGAATTTCAGTTTATCATCACTAATTTTGTTATTTCAGCTTTTTGTTTATGGCTTTTCACAAGTTCAAAGGACTTACAGATTAGTTGGTTAATCTAGTGTCAAGTGAATGTAAATTGCTAAATTTTAGATGCAAAAAGAATCACCTGACTCGCATAGACAAGAAGGATTGAAACTCAGCAAATAATTAGGTGAACAAGACACAATTTAATTTAGTTTTTCCCTTATAAAACCGACCATTTGAAAAATCAGCGACCCTTTGCAAATGATGTCATACATTTTCTTGTACTGTATGTCCAACAAATGAATTCCTAACCTTAAATAGTTAAAGAGTATAAGATAATTTATAGAATCAAAATGTGACACAGAGGTGTGGTACTTTGATTGACAAAATGGTAGAAATGCATACAAGTGATGGGGAGGCTATTAGAATAAAGACTCTTTTAATTTATTTTAGAAATAGATCTTTTAGGCATATTTTGGTAATTTGTTTCACTGTATGTGGGCATCGACTTATATAAGCATTTTATAGTGTGATGAAAAGAGTAAATAGAGAAAAATAATGTTTTAATTTAAATTTGCTATTGTTTTTCTAATTTTCATAATTTTAATAGTCTTAGTAGAAAATAGAGTAATTAGAAAAGTATAGTAAAAAATGAGAAGAAACTCTTTGAAGAAGCGTTTAAAAAAATTAGAAATTAGAGAAATTAAAAGAAGAAAAAATGAGGTGAAATACAACATACACAAAAACTCTCTAACATGGTGTACACATTGTTTTTTTTCTGAGGTGAAATATGTTTACACCCGTGGAAAAGTTACTATGAAGTGACCGCAATAAAGTGAGAGGATTTATTTTAAATAGATATAATAGATACATTTTGCTCTTTTAATGAAGACATTAGTTATAATATTTTCTCTAATTTTCTGTAAGTTATGAGTGTTAAACTCTAAAAAAATCAGAGAAAATATTATAACTAATATCTTGATTAAAAGAGTTTAACACAAATTAGAGTATTGGTACTCCTAACAAAAATCTTGTGGGAACGCTAATTTTTATTACGCGATAATATTGTGCACTTGCGATCCTATCAACAATGCACTTGTCCATACTCCATATAAGCAAAAAAACCAGGTGGTTTACTGCATATTCCTATCTTCATGTAACTCACCATACAAGAAAGCATTTTTCACATCTAATTGTATCATGGGCCAATGTTGCTTGCATGCAATAGATATAAGAATATAGACAGACGAAAGCCATCAAGATTCATCTTGATAGTATAAACCCACTTGCATCTAATTGCTTTCTTTCTTGTAGGAAGTGAAACCAAATCCCAAGTGTCATTATGCTCAAGAGTCATCATTTCCTCCTCCATAGTCTGTCTCCAACCATTAATATCATCTGAAAGAGATTTAGAAATGGAAATAGAATCTATGTCAACAACAAAGGATTTAGAAGTATAGGACCAAAGAACATAAGACACATAAGAGGAAATAGGATAAGTACCAGTACGTTTACCTATGTGTGTGGCAATTGGAAGATGAAGTGTAGGATTTGTAGGCATTTGATGGAGTAGAGGTTGAGTATCTTTTGGGCAAGCCTCACTTGATATATGTTTGGGACGATGAGAATATGTTTGCTCAAAGAACTTGAAGCCTATAGCAATAGGAGTTGAATGAACTTAGTGGTTAATGGTCTAAATTAAGAAAGAATTATCTGACTCGCATAGACAAGAAGGATTGAGACTCAAGAAAAAATGAAGGATCTTCAAAGACCTAACACATGCCTTTTGTGTCATAGACCTATTTCATAAAATTTCTGCATTCATCTTTAAATCTTTTATTTACCTTAAAATTATTATCTTTAGATCCTTTAGATTTACATTTATCTATTTATCTATTTGTTGAAATTTAAGTTTAGACCAACATATTTAGAGATCTAAAATAACACTTTAAAGAGTAACATTTTGAAGAAAAAAACCATCACTGATAAAAATCAAATCAAATTTATTATATTATAAATAAATTGAGTAAACTAAGTTGGGTGAACATCTATAATTAATTTGTTATATTATATATTTCTAAATAAATTGACATTTTCCAAAGTCCTTTATATGGCAAAAATTTGAAGTCTATAATCCAAGCTTAATCTGCTTGGTCCTTAAGTTAGCCTTGTCAAAATTGTTCTTTTGTTTTTTGTAGGGAAATTTTTCTAGTTGTTGTTTACGGGTGGTCAACTTAGTGTATCTACATTTTATTTTAGTATTATTTTGTAATCTTTTTTTTTTATGCTAATAGAAATTGATCTGAGTGAATATTAGATACTTTAAATTAATGGTTACAATTACAACATTAGTATTAAAAACTAATAACGTAATTTGATGTTTACTGTAAATTTTAATAAACCAACTTATTTACTTAATCATTGTGAAAGAAAGAAAAAGTTGAGTTATACTTCAGTAAATTAAAATAGATGAAGATGATATAGAAGTGTTAAATGAACAAATTAATATAAAAGCAAATTATTTACAAGTTTGATCTAAAGAAGAATAATATGTTCTTACTTGTACAATTTTCTTAAAGGTGCAATAATATGATGATAAAAGGAGAATATGCGAATAAGTTAAATTCACAAAGAAAACCGTAAAAAAATAATCACTAGTCAAGCATTTCTAAAATTGCAATAACCAAATACCAATGTTAAACTCACAAAGAAAACTATAAGGAAATAATCACTAGTCAAGCACTTCTAAAATTGCAATAACCAAATACAATGTTAAATTCACAAAGAAAACCATAAGAAAATATACAAAATTTGATGATAAATGTGGAGATGTGAACAAGACTAAAGAAGATAAATTAGCTATTATGACGAGAGAGTCTAGTGAAAGGTCAAACATATAACAAGTCTATATAGTAAGTCTATTATTGTAGGCAATGTTACTTTTTTATAATTGCAACCTCCAAGAAACTTATCTTGCAACTTCAATCTTTTATCTCTTAATCCCATGGTAATAACTCCTTATGTTTTGATATTATAGACTTCTAATCTTTTATTGAAAGTCTTTGTTGTACTGTAACAGATAATTGTTGTCAGTAAAAATATTTTTCTTATTATATATTAAATATGATTTTTTCTAATCATAATGCTCTAAAGTTATTAATCTAGTTCTATAACACATCATCAATCATTGTTCGAAAAGAAGTCAAGTACAAACTAACATAGTCACATGTAAAGTATCATGTAAATCTACACAAATTTATTGGCACATCTAAACATACAAGTCTGTAAATATGCATGCATGTTTTATTTCTTCAGCAATAAAAAACTTAAGCTTTTGGTTTCAATCCGTTTATGCATCTCTATAGGTACTAAACATGTGAAAAAATCTAACTTATGCTAACCATATTATTTGATAGATACATCAAGTTGTGCAGCCTAGGACACTTCCATAGATGCCAAATGTTATATTAAAATTATGGATTACATAGTTTCGTTCAGTAACTTAAAATTGTTTAATAGTTATTGAAAAGGCATCATTGAAACAGAGAAATGAAGAAAAATATAATATGATTGAATGGTTTTGGGGATAAATTAAGAAATTAAATTTTTTAATAAAATTGAATTAACCTAATTTGAAAACAGTGGTAGAATATGTCAATTAGTAACTCAATCTTGTAGCAGCGTACAAAGAAATGGACACCATGAAACTTAATATTGGAATAACGTTGATTTTGTATTTATAGTTTTGATGTTAACAAAAATATTTTATGAAAAAAATAAATTTGATTTCAAAGAATATGAAAAAAAAAATTAATGTAATTGAAGAAAATTT
>JBBPBT010000152.1:6416559-6436535 GCA_037974875.1 Cicer bijugum | reverse complement strand
AATGAATTTGAAATTAATAAATAAATAAATAACAAAATTAATTATTAATTTTGATTTGAAGTTAATTGCAAACACAACTCTATTAATTTAGAATATTAATTATTGTTGAAATTTTGGACACAAGTTAATAAATCGATTGTTTATAATAAATTCAATTATTAATGATAAATGCACAAGATTTACTCTAAAATAAATTATAAAAATCAAGATAGAGAGATGAATTTGAAAATAATAAATAAACAACAAAATTAATTATTACTTTTGAGTTGAAGTTAATTGCAAACATAACTGTATTAATTTAGAATATTAATTACCGCTGAAATCTTGGACACAAGAAAATAAATCAATTGTATAATAAATTTGATTATTAATAATAAATGCAAAAGATTTACTCTAAAGTAACTTTTAAAAAAAAAGATTTTTATTACCTTTGAATTTGATTAATTCCCGCCAGAGAGCGCCTATTCCACTCTCCTTATGGGTTTAGATACTTACTTGTGATCCAAACAAGGATTCTTCAGTTTAATTTGTTACCTTTGAAAGAAAAACCCTCCAAATTACCTATAAATTTAGACACTTACCCTCTATTCTTGTATTCACGCTAATTGATCCAACACATTTACATTCTTCTTGTCTTATTGAGAGCTTTTATTTCTGTTTCTTCCTTTTCTGGTTTTATCACCGCCATCAACACTCACCGCACAGCTGTTTGTTCTTCCGCCACTGATTCGAGCTTTCCGTTTTCATCACCGCTGGTTTTGGTTCATCTATCATCGACATCGGTGGTTCGGCCAACTAACGAGTCACCTGAAATTTCTCTTTTCATCAACTTCAAACACTTTGTCGTTTCGTAAGTTTTTTATTTATTTTTTTTTAGAAAAAGTTTTCGCATTTTTGTTTAAGTTCTTTATCGTTAATACTAACATTATATTATTTATCATCCTCACTTGTTCTTATTTTTAATTGCTAATTGTTTCCTTTTTTTTATATATATTTTCAGTGCAAAAAATAATTACTTCCATATAAATGGAGAACCAACGTTCTAATGCAATAAGAGCAACAGAAATAACCGAAGAAGTCAATCTTTCACCATGGAGTGCCGTTTTTTATAGTACTGTACGAGATGGACCTTCTATTCTCGATGAAAACAACATCAATGATATTAGAGAGATTTCGAAGAGAAGAGCAAATTTTGAAACTGGTCACGATCTTCCAATAATAGAAATCGAAGAAGGAATGACAGAGTTTGAACAAATGACATGTCCTATATGTCTTATGGAATTATTAGTTGGAACAAAAGCAGTTGAGTTGTCTTGTTGTCATATCTATCACGACGATTGCATTATAAAGTGGTTAGATATATCTAACACATGTCCTTTGTGTCGTAGCTCTATTTCATGAAGTTCTTTTGTTCATCTGTAGATTCTTTATTGTTTAAATTCAACTATATATAAACAATTTAATGCATATATATACCTTCTTTTAATGTTTTTATTTTTGTTTCTTCTTCTTTTTTATGTTAATATAAACTAGATATTACCTAACACACAATTCAATAATCGGCGTGAATTAAACTTGAAAATCAATTCATTAATATGTCTGTGGTGTTAGAGTTAAAATATAAGATGATGATGAAATAAAAAAAATAATAATATTTGTATTACAAGTTGGAGATGCAATGCAAGTGAAACTTATGCATTATGTTTGCTTGAAAGAAAGATTCAATGTCAGTTTCAACTTTATTTTTGTCTTGTGAAATTTGTTGGGAAGGTTTTCTTCTGCCATCCTGGCTGGGCAAAATGAATCGTTGAGTTTATCACTTTTGTGTATAGGAATTGCTCCCTCCTTTTCAAAACAGAAGTCGCTTTAGAAATTTTTTTAAAAAAAAAAAAACCATTTTTTGACTGTCACTTTTATGTTCAAGACAATAAATTAGTTTTTTTTATTTATTTAAATTTTACCTTAATGTGTACTCTACTCTAAGTCACTATACTACACAATGCTATGTCTTTATAAGAATGTCGATGCTTAATAGGGATTTTTATTTTATAAAATTACTATTCACATTTATTTATTATTTTTGTGTGGAAAAAAAATCTTAATGACTTTCATTTTGAAATGGATGTAGATGTCTAAAATATAATGGTATTAGTATTCATTCCGTATTTTCTAAGTCTTACTTCTAGCTTCTTGGTGGTAGTGTTGGTATTCTTGTAAGAGTGTCTAGTCAAGAAGTTAGATCAATAGCATTCCATGAGTATTCTACTAAGGATGAACCCAACAAAGGCTTGCAAATATATGACACTTATAAAGGTAGGGTTGATGGTTTGTGTATGAGGAATGGAAATGAAGCGGCTCATAATATGATAGACATATCATATACTACAATTAATTGAAGATAGCTTGAAAGCATTTATTAACAATTTATATCAACAAGGTGTATCTAGTTAAAACAGAAATAACTCTAGTTAACTATTCTCAACTTAGATTTTTGTAATATATGAACTCCTAAGAAGTTTTTCAATAAATGTGTGAATGAGCATGAAACATATTAAAAGGATTCACATTGATTTGTGGACAAACTCATTAATCTTAAATGTTACTCGAGATCTTACATTGAACATGTGCGGAAAACCATAAACGCACTACTAAGGAGGATCAACTAAATAGAGGTTAGTTCAATAATAAAAGGGAGGAGAACAAGTATAACTGAAACAATTTAGTGTATGCGAATTAAAGTTGATTTGGTGATTAAGATTAACTTATTTAATTGTCAAAGAGTTACTTCACTAATCAAATAATGCAGACTTACAATTCAATCTAGAAAAAGGGTGACTCGAATTTGATGTCAAAATTAATCAAAATGTTTAACTTTCGGATTTAACAAAATTGAAAAGCAGACCATTAGAATTTTGCATAAAAATTTAATTCGATATTTTACTAATGATTACGTGTATATTGCTATATTGCACAGTTTTTACATGTGAACTAATTAATGGTGTGCATTGCACATTTTACTATTTAAAGTGTTCATTGCAGTCCGAGTTCTGTTATAATTTATAACGACGGAAATGTACCGTAATTAATCAATAACAGGACGGAAAGGAATTAGAATGAGGAAAGCGTTCTTTGAAGTTGATGCTTGATGGCTTAGAAGCATCTATTTTTGAGGAGCTCATGTAGACATTTTCCTTTTCACTTTGAAAGGCATACTGTACCAACAAAGTTCCCAAAACATCAAGGTTCCAACATATTGTATGGTTTTCTTTCGAGAGAATAAATTTAAAATAATTTCATAATTAAAAAAAATATCCATCCATCACTTGAGTGATTAATATTGTCATTAAGGAGTTTAGAACATGATTAACAACTCAAATGACAGCACAAAAAAGAAAAGAAAACGGCCTGGTAATAATTATAATACCTCCGTTCCTATTTAATTGTAGTTTTAAAATTGTTCACACAAATCAATAAAATTAAATTTTACTACTTGTCATAGACAATTTCATCCGCTTTCTATATTATCCTTACATATTTATTATCTCAACCCACTTATCTCCCTAAAAAATAAGTAGGGATAATTTTGACAACATTTAATATTTAATATTACTTTAAATTTTGAAAAAGAAAAAAAAGAAACAAATTTTCTGAAAAAATTACACTTGAGGAATGGAGGAAGTAATTAGATTCATCTTCCAACATAAATCCCCTTCTTTTGAATGTATGTTACTAGTAATTCTTAAGCCCAATCCTTACTGGCAAGTGAAATACACACACATGGTACAAAAGGCACTTGTATTTTCTTGTTGTTCAATGTATTAGTAATTGGAGTGTTGGGTGTAATAAATTCTAGATGTAAAAAAAATCAACAGATTTGTTTGTACATAATTCCCATGACGAAAATAGAAACTAAACTGATAAATATCTCACACCAGATTTTAGCGTTTGGGATTTTAAATTGCTAGTCTTGTGTTCCTTCCCACCTGCCAAATCAGTAACTATGAAGTTATTGAAGTATTAATAAATGCATAACCACAATATATTAATACATGAAGAACATTAAAACAGTTGAAAACATTTTATGCTCTCCTGCAGGGTGTCTAATACTATTATTAACATTTGTACATGAAGAAAACATGTCATCAGAACTTGAAATGGGAGAAGTGATAATCGCAGATGTAGTCCAACGTATAACCTATATCACCAGTCAGTTGAGTCCCAACCGTTATAATTTGGAATCATATTTAAATGCCAAACAAGGTGCTTCAACACAACTGAGTTCAAAGGGACCAAACTCAAACCACAGCAGAACCTTCACGAAAGGAAATCGGCCAATTTTACCTGCTACTGTCCAGAATTTCCCAAAAGTCGCTCAACTGCTGCATGAACATTCCCTGATGTTGCAATAAGAGCCCTTATGTTCTCTTGCGTGTCAAAGAATCCCATCTCTTGAAGCTGGGAAAGTTGGGTGGCATACAGTTGCTCTGGTGGCTCTGGTATGACATACAAATCAAAGAGAGAGCAGGATAACAATTAGTTAGAATTGTAAAGACATCATTAATGAAGTATAAAATGCACATAGAAAATTGCAAAACAATAACAATCCTAACCATTTGATCTGTTTGGATTAGCTAGGCTACCAGCTCCAAGTCCACCAAACATACTAGATAACATCTCCAGCCCCAAGTTGTTAACTGATCCTAGTAACAAACAAATTATAGCAATTACAAAAAATACTTCAAATTGTTGAATGTGCAATCAAATGGCAATTACATCAGCCAGCTGCCACCTTAAATCTCCCCCATCATTGCTAATCTATAGATGTATGGAACATTCAAAAGCAAGGCTGGCCCAATATCAGTGTTCACAAAAACCATGGCAGCATGGTGTTGGGGTATTTGACAAGCCGCCATATGCTTGCTATGGCGTGGCGGGCTATGGCGATTGCCATTAAAATGACACCCACAGGAATGGCAGATGGTAGGAAGACAAAATGGCAGGAGAGAAGAGGAGGCCTAAAGCTTTGGCGTTATTGGGCTTACCGTTTGGTTGGCCATGTAAATGGAATCACATGTATAAATGGGTACTGGGAATACAGGTTAGAGCAGCTTAAATTTGGTTAGGAAGATGTTAAGATGCTGACCTGCCTCAAGGGCCACATAATTTAAACATCAAGATCAAGCTATATGATTTATTATCCACCTAATGAAGAGTAAGGACTTAGCTACGATCTCATGAAAAACCTCATGGTAGACAAATTTTCAACATATAGATGCAGAGAACAAGTAGAACTGTATACGAGGATACACGGTGACAAATTTAAATGTTCCATGGATCCAAAACATTATATTTAACATCAATTCAAGTTTGGATTGGTGATCTTAAGAGATGGTCAAGTAATTTGACGTGCCAAATCAAAACAGCAGTGAAATATTCCAAACAGACAAACGGAACTATGTTCAAAGAACAGAAACCATAAAAGGATGCAGAGTTGAATGGCATACCAGTGCCTCCACCTGCTTGGCCTGGTTCCCTGCACAGAGTGAACAAAATAAAATCAAAAGGGGCATCAAAAGTCAAACTTTACTACTTATTGAGTCACAAGGTAGACTTCCCATTAAAAGATAATGCATTGGGAGGAGGAGTTGAGGAAAGTTTCGGGTGACATAAGGATCACCCGAATTAAAATCACCAACTCAATTAGGACTTATAGCAGGATTTGAATGAAGAAACCCTGGGTTTAATGCCAACTGATGTAAATGTCATCAGAAAAAAATAATTCAGGTGAGCCGTACCCCTATTGGCCATCTATGTAGACCCAGGCGACCAGACCCCAATAGTACATCTTATGGTGGACAGATAATATCATACTAAAACATGCTCTTTCAAGGATTTTATTCCACAAAATCGAAAAAACTTGTTTTACAAACCATCATATCTGACAATCATGATAGGCAAAAGGAAACAAGCTACAGCAATGAATATTTCCAAAAAAACTATAACCAAAAAGAAGAGGCAAGAAAGCTCATCCACCTACATGGTACCAAAATGGAAGCAAGAGAGCAAAAAAGTTGGATTTAGTTATTCTAGACCATACAAATACATAGATGGCCAAGAATAAAGAATGATTTTGTTCAAAATAAATAGAGCATCCACGAGAGATCAAATGGTACAGATTAGCTCAATATGGATCCAGAATGCTGACATTTTTTCTCAAGCCATGCCCAAGAAACACTCAAACCGGATTCAAGTCCTAAGACCCCCTTTATTTTAATTTTTTATAGAAATGGTACATACCCATGCATACCAATACCTAGTACTTACCAGGTACCAAGCACCAACAATTTTGGCATATCCATGTTTCATAGTATATAATTAAGATATATGATCAATACAATTGAACATTAAAGTATAAGTATAAATCAAGTAAGCAAAAATTAATGATTGTGAGAATAGGAATATCAGGACTGCTTCATTACTTACTGTGTTGATTGCTGCTGACCAAGCTGAGACATAAGAGCTTGCTGCATAGACAAGAGTTGCTGCCATAGTTGATATATACAAGAGTTAATTTATCTAGGCACAAAGTAACACAAACTCTTTATCATTATTTCTTCATCAAAATTTAAATCCAGTTTTCTACCACAAAACACATCAAAATTTAATCACAAATTGTCAAAGTCGATTAATTCCCAAATGCTCAGCTAGGAGGCCATTATCCAACCACTTAGCTCAAATTCATCAAAATACTTGAGTATTCTAATTATGTCTACCTGCATTGTCTCAGGTGAGGAAAACATGCGAAGAAATTCGGGGTTTTGCATCACTTCTCTCATTGAATTTAGATCAGGCATCCCACGCTGATCAGTATTCATACCAAGAATCTAAAAGAAAATAAGACGTTAGAGAGCTCGTTTCAAAAACATCCACAACACATAGGCTCAGGAAGTAAATACCTGATTCATTGTTTGTGGATTGGAAAGGATACTTTGCATCATTTGTGAAATAGCTGGATTTTGCATTAATTGGGTCAATGAAGCAGGATCTGGCATACCACCCAACATGCCTTCGAGATCTGGCATACCAAGCCCGCCTAAGCCAGTGGGTGTCTGCTGCCGAGCTTCCCCACCAGCAGCTGGCCTCCTGGCATTAGTTTGGGCACCTCCAGCTAAAATACTCAGCATGCATTAGCCCAGTACTAGTTGCACACCACTAAAAAATGTAGATACTAGCTAAAATAAAAGCTTTAGAATACAACAAATAAATTGAAATAGCACGTGACAAAAGGGGGCAAGGACATTTAGTTGCTTGATTTTGATTATGAGATAATGACAGTATGAGTACTTACTTCCAGCAGATGACCAAGGATTGGGAAGCGGGTTAGTATTGGGTACAGGGGAAGTTGCTTCAGAATTAGTGGTTGAGGGATTGGTCGATTGACTCCTTGTTTGGCCACCTTGAGTCCCCAAAGTTCTGGTGCTGTCATTTCCTGCATTACCAGCCATTGTGGTGGCATTTAAAAATGGTTCCTGAACATTTTCATACATGCGCCTCAGCATGTTGAATCCCTCAGGAGATGATTCAATGTTGCTCATAGCTCTGTCTGTATTCCTCATCATTTCACGCATGATCTCAGGGTTCCTTGTAGCCTCAAGTGTCTGGCGAAGTGTGCTGGGATCATTAAGTATGTGTGCCAGCTCAGGGTTTCTATCCATGAGTTCTTGCATCTGTGGATTGCTCATTAGAAGATTGCGCACGATCTCAGGATTATTTAATAAATTTTGCATGGCAGGTGAGTTCATTATTTCTCTCACTAAATTAGGATTTGACAAAAGTGGTTGTTGCAGTTGTTCAAGATCTGGAGGGCCCGCTCCAAATAAGCCACCAAGGCCACCTCCTCCCATCCCATTGATACCTAGTCCTGGAAACAGTGAAGCTCCAAGTCCAGGTCCTCCTAATCCTCCACCCTCATTAGCACCAGCAGCTCTAGCATTTGTAGTTGTGGTATTCGCACCACCACTGGTATTAGTCCCACCAGTTGTATTGGCAGGTGTAAAACCACGAACCAAATGAACAGTGTGATCTGCCTCCAAACCTATATAAATAAATCCAAATACAAAAGTAAGTTATATCCACTCATTCAGGAAATATTATCTGAAACAGTAAAGAGTTTTTATATGAAGAAAATCCTCACAGCATAAAAAATTATTTTAATTTCTATTTCTATTTCTATTTTCACTCAAAAAATACCATACAAATGACAAACCCGTGTTTGGTTAGAGGGGGTTGAAGGGGAAGGGAGGGATTTTTTAAATTAAAGTTGTTTGGTTCAATTATTTTGAGGGGAGAAAATTCCCTTAGGCCTCTTTTTGCTCCCCTTCCATTTAGGGAGAATTTGGAGGGGAAGGAAGGGGACCAAAATAACTTATAAACCATCAAATATCCCTCTCTCCCCCTTGAACCAAACATAAATTTAATTAAAACCCCCCTTCCTATCCTCTCCGTTGAACCAAACAGACCTAAATCCAAACAGTTCTTAACGAAAACTCCACCTTCCATGGATTGTATACAAAGTAATTATACACTATTGTTAATCTTAAACCATACAAATGCAAACAAAAAGGGATTATCGCACACCATACAAAAATTGAAATAAATTATTATAAGAACCAAAAGAGAACCAAAAATGATAAATTCATATCATCTAAAACAAAACCAATCCAATAAAAAAATTACACAAACGTATCTTTATTTTTTACGATTTTTATATAAAAAATTGAACATAAAAAACAAAACTCGAATAAAAAACACTGAATCGCAACAAATAACAAGTCAAAGAGAATAAATATATAAACAAATCGGAAGATCGGGAGTTATACCGTAGCTTTGCAAGGTTTGATCGTCCTTGAGGATCCGGCCTTTATAAATCAGACGCTGTTGTTCAGCGGAGATATCGCAATTCTGAGCGACAACTTCCTTAAAGGATCCAACGGTGGAATCGAGGCTAATCTGAACGGAAAACTTGGAGCCATTGGAACAGCGAATGTTGATCTTAACTCCTTCGGTGGTTTTTGGCTCCGTCGCAGTTTCAGCGGTTGCGTCACCTCCCATGGCGTTCTTAGTGGGAGGGAAATAATTGGTACTGATAGTTGTGAATTGAATGCGTCGATCGAATCGAAGGGGAAATGGATCGAAACCCTAACCCTAGAACGATTGGAAATGAAATCGGGAGCGTGCGAATTTTGGAAGGAAATGGAAACTGGGAATTTCAGAGATAAAATGGGAAATATTGACGGAAAAAATAATAAGAAATAAAATACCTGAGCGTTGTGCTTGTGAAATAAAAATGATAAATAATAAATAAAATTAGGGGAAGAGAGAGAGGCTGTGCTTCTTAACCCACCTATGCAGGGAAGAATTGATGTTGGGTATTTTTTTAGAAAGTTAGATTTACGTGCTCAACCTGCGCGTGGCTAAAGATGGCAGCGTTTCTCTTATCCTATTCCTTTCGTGAAGGACCACGCGGGATGATATCGAACCTGGCACGCTCTTTGTAATGCGCGTGACGTGTTTCCTCCTATTATTTTCAATTTTTAATTTTTCTAGGACTGTTTATAAATATGACAAATAATATATAATCGAATAAAAATAAATATTTGTCAAAAAATAAATAATACGTTGAGTGTGACTAAGTTTTTGTAACCGCACCACATGAGAAGCGTGATGGTAGTGGAAAATAAGAGAACCTAAGCTTGAACTACATTCCATAATTACAAGCACTACTTTCCATGTTTACAAGCACATTTGTACACCAATGAACTTCTCCATAAATATGAAAAATCCTCGTAGTCTCCATAAATGTGAAACATCCTTCCACTTAATTCAATAACCTTTTAATCGTCATCACTAATAATCCACTCAATATCACTCTCAATTTCTTTATAATCAATCCAATTATCCAAACTTCAAACTCATAACACATTATTTTATGGCCACTCAATGTCCTACAATCTTGTCATATTTGTATAATAGATGATTTAGATATTTAGTACAAACTTTTTTTTACTGCTTTTGTTATATCTCTTTTTTATATTTTTTTTAATACAAGTTTTTTTATTTTTCTTAGACTTATCACTCTTAGTCTTTCTATTATTTTGTGACATTCAGATGTCACATTACTTCCATCGGATTTGTTTAAATTATATAATACTTCAACGTTTAATAGTAGTTTATCATTCGAGCTTTTGAACCTATAATTCAAAGCATCATATCACTCCTAACATTACAAAATTAAGTCTCACAATGTTCATCTTTTTTAGGTTGGACTTCAACACTCATTTCACCTTTAGTTTGGCCCTTAATAGGTTCATTTTCTTCAAAATGTTTGTCATCTCTAGATTGTGTCTCAACAGTCTCGGGTAGAGTCTCAACATGTTTAGTTTTGATCTCACCATGTCCAATTTGGCTCGTCCCAACACCATTCTCGAGTGTTGAAATATCTACAAATTCAATTTAAGGATGAGAGATTATATGGAATGGATATAATTGTACATTCCTTTTAGTATTGACCAAAATTACCATTTTTATGGCTCCAAAATCATATGCCAAAAACTCATAACAACTTCAATTATCCATCAAACTCATGTTAAATTTTAGCAATATGAGAGTATCTTATATCCTTTGTAAGACTCAAAATTTCAAAAAATAACTCCACTTTGGTTTAAATACATCTCCAACAGAGATTCCATTTTCATCCACAAAATAACTAGCGAAGTGGATGTGAGCCAAACACGCATTCATGACACATGTAACACGACAATCCAATAATCATCTACACTAAAAAAAACACAAACATTTTCTTAACATATCAAACAATTACATTGATAACAAGTTAAAAAATATAGATTTGAAAAGAACAACGGACCATGCATGAGACAAAAATAAAAATATTAAAAGCATACACATCAGAATAACACTTTAAATAATCCCTCGTTTTATTCCATTAAATAAAATTAATCATATTGGACCCCAACCCAACAAATTATATAATTAAACCATAATTGATCCAAATGCATCAAAATACACACATTTCATTAAAATAAAGTTGTGACTAACCTTACAAACTACATTGTCACAATCTTCTATGAAAATCTTGACGAACTTTACAAATGAAGAAAACTCCAATGTTCCAACTCTCAATTTTATCTTTTCTAGTAGAGATCTCCTAAACCCTAATTACTGAACAAATTTCTTATATGAAAACAAGTACACATAGAAGTATGAAGGACCTCTTTTTTGTGCCACTTCAATGTAACAAGAAACATATAATTTTTTTTTTTTAATGAAATGTGTTTAAAAGAGTATTAATGTAAACATTATAAGACTTAAAGATCCAATATGTTAACAAAAATCAAATGACTAATCAAATATATTTATATAATTTAAAGTTTGATGAACAATAAATAATAATAATAATAATAATAATAATAATACAATTTAGTTATTTAAACACAAAAAGTGGACAAAATAAACATACACCTTATACATATAAATCGACTACTATGATTAATGGGTGTTGCAGACAAATTGATTTTAAAAAAATACTCACAATATACATATATGGTCTCTTAAGTTTATTTTTAATGTTTAAAAAAATACTTTTTTTCAATTATAGTAATAATATTTGTTGACTCATTATAATAATAACTTAATAAAATTTAAAATACCACATATTGTATTTTGTGTATATGAAATCAGTGAAAATATTACTAAGGAGTGTGAAGAATGAAGAATAATAAAGCTAAAAGCAGTTTGTCAAAATAATAATGATAATAATAAACGCACAGCAAGTGAAGTGAAATCAGGGGTGGCGCTCGAAATGAACAAAAGCTGTGTCTAGTTAACGCTAAATCAGTTTCATCTCATCTCATTTCACTGCATGCTCCAACAATGCTCAGAATAAACAACAAGAGCCGAGTGCTTACTCGTTTTAAAACCCTCATCAACGACTCACGGGTAAATTAATACTGCTTTCTTTCCTCTTATATTGGTTCACACAATTTTTCAAACACCTTGTGAACATTATTTACATCTCTTTCAAACTCGCCCTTTAATTATTCTTTTCAGTATTTCTGCTCCTCTCTGCCCAAAGGATCAGTGAATGATCATTCGTCTTCAGAAACAGAATCTGATCACTCCCTTCGTCGAGGTACATTTGCATTTTGTAGTTGGAACTTGGAACACCTTTTTTGTTGTTGTTGCGTTTTCATTTAACATGCATTTATTTATTTATTTATGTGTTTATTTATTTTTCTCGTGATTTTCATCGAGCCACTTTGACTGTTATCAAGCATAATGTATATAAGCACTTACTCAAAAGCCAGTTTTTGAACCTGGTCGTGTAAAGAATTCCATGATAAGGACTTTGGTCACATACATTTGAGATTTGATTGAACTTTTTAATTGTTTGATAGGCCTCATTGACATTTCAAAATGGAAGACTTTCGATGCAAAGGAGCTTGGTATTAACAGCTCTATGATTTCAAAACCGTCTAAGTTTGTCCTGAAACTTCTTCAAGAAAAAGGTTCTATTTGGCAATCAGGATAGACCACAAGCGTTGCATTCCTTGCAAGTTTATTTCTGTGTACTTAATTCTATGTTTTGCTAATACTCCAATTTTCTTTTTTGGTAACTGGATTCTTTCAACTTTTTGATTTGCAGGGTTTAAGTCCTACTTTGTAGGCGGGTGTGTGAGAGATCTAATATTGAATAGAATTCCGAAAGATTTTGATGTGGTCACTACAGCAAAGCTTATGGAGGTTTTTGTGACAATGATTTGATTTATCAAATATATTAGAGACACATTGTTGATTTTTAGTTAGTTTAAAAATACCTTTTCTTCTATAATATATCTGACAGGCGAGGAAGCAGTTTGGTCGTCATCGTGCTGTTATTGTTGGACAGCGTTTTCCAGTATGCCTGGTTAATATAACAGGTTCAGTAGTAGAGGTTTGTTCATGAGGAGTTATTCAAGATTATCTCTATCTTTGTTTAAACTACATATTATTTTATATGTGTGATTTAACGCGCTCTTCTTTCGGAGATTCTTCTTTGACTAATGCAATTTCAATAAACTAATTTATTTATATTGGATCAGGTAACCAGTTTTGAGACAGAATCAAAAACTTCCAAAGCAGTGGAAAAAGTCTTAAACTCTCTGCTGCCCAAATGCAAGAATAAAGAAGACCGATTTCTTTGCAAAAGCTCCTTGCGCAGGGACTTCACAGTGAATAGGTATCTTTGTATATTTGATTTTTATGACCCCCCGGAGTATAATTTTTTATCTTCGAGACATATTCTTTTATCCCTGACTGTCTTGTTAATCCATTTATTTATGATTGTGAAAGCAGTTTATTTTATGATCCCTTTGCCAATAAAATATATGATTATGCCAATGGAATGGCTGATTTGAGGTCCTTAAAGGTAATTCTTTATTTGATATGTGAATGAGTGTTTATGTCTTCAAGAATGACCGTATGCTGATGTATATTATGCTTGGTCATATGGGTTCAGCTAGAAACTGTGATCCCTGCTCAGTTGTCCTTTAAAGATGATCCTGGTAGGTAGTATCATACTCTAATCAGCATTTTGAAATTCGGAACTCTGACAATATTGATAAGCATCCACTATGAAAATGAAGTTGCTTGTGAAATTTCTCTGCAGGGAGAATTTTACGTGGCATCAGAATTGCAGCTCGTCTAGGTTTATCATTATCAAGGGAGACCGAGGCTGCAATCTGGACATGTTCTTCCCTAGTTAAGCCCATGAACAAGGTACCTCGTTTGGAAATTTGAGATGATATGCTCTGCCTGAATTTGGCGCAAGAAAATTTCTATTATCTTTTAGTTTTAGTAGTATTACTTTTCCTTATATCTGTTGTCCAAAGGCTGTGTAGAAATGTCTTTTTTATTGGCACTTCAGTATACTTGTCATTGATAATCCGAAAGGGTAAATTTACAAGACGCTCATAGCGTTTTCTGTTTGGATATCAAATTAGTTAGTCATCTTGCTGCTATTCTTTATATATTTCAGGATAGAGTAATGATTGAATTGAACTATATGCTGTCTTATGGAGCTGCTGAGCCATCTCTGCACTTACTCTGGAAATTCAAATTGCTTCAATTTTTGCTTCCGAAGCATGTGAGTGGATTGAGTTTCTGACTTTTTCAGTCTTATAATTTAAAAGTATGAATCTCATCTACATACAAAATTTACTCATTAGTTGATTATAGGCAGCATATCTCGACAAACAGGCTACTAAAGAAGATGCTCTGGCTTCCAATATGTTGATGGTGAGTTAGATTTGCAAAATAATTATAGAATAGCCTTTTTATGATGTTATTTGATTCATTGAATGCAAATGCTAAAGTGTCATTAGAAGCTGAAAGAACGTGCTACTATAAGTTGGTAGTTCACTGTTAACTAGACCACTACTTGAATGCTTAGCTGCACGTAGCATAGCAGGATAATTGTTAATATGATTTTGGTATGCATATTAGATAGTTAACACTGTTATAGATGCTGTTACTCAAAATTCATCAATAACAATAAAAATTCACAGGTCTTCTTAAGCAAACTATTGAAGTAAATACCGAAAAAGTAATTAAATCAAACAACGTTAAGCATATAAAAGCTTAAAGCAACAATATGGATATATATATATATATATATATGTTCATATATCAGAAAAACGGAATACCTAAAATACCCCTATTATAAAAAATAATCTGAAGCATTTAGTGGCTGCTAAAGCGGCACGACATCCACTACAGCAAACTGTTTCGTTGTAGCGCATTGTTGACTATCTTAAGAAAATATTACAAAAAAAAATGAATTGTCTGTTATTATTCCAAATATAATTATTTGATCAGTGAACTTCATTCAGTAATCCTATTCTTATTTGCCTACATATGTAACTGAAATTCTACTTACAAACTCCAAACTATAAGGATCATAAATGATTGTTAATTTGTTACTACTTTTCTCATAAAGCTAAAGATAAATTGGACAGTAGCTTAGCTTACGTTACTTACATTAGATCAATCTGACATTTAGAAATTTACATGAAGAGGTTTTTGCATATTCCTAGGCTATGCTTGTATGACTAGGAATAAAATTGGCACGCAGTTGGTCATATAAAGTTTAGATGAAATGAAAATCAGAAAATGGAAAATGGCAATGTATGAGGACTTCATTGTGTCAAAATATTTTTTCTTTTGCCCTCTCGTTTCTACCTACTCAAACAAGATTGATTTGGTCACAATTATAACAAGTAACACATACTTTTGGTATTAAACTTTTCTGCTTTCTTCTTATGTTTCTGTTTTTTGTGCAGCAATTATTCAAGCATATGGATAATTTGGTTGGATGCGATAGACCTTGTGATTGCACTCTATGGTGAGTAATATTTTTATAATAAAAAATTTAGGCGAGTCGGGTTTCCAACAAGGATTATGAAACCAGATTACTCGCTGATTGCTTATGTTCAGTTATATGTGTACATTATAATTCATTTGGAAATGAGCATACAACCATTCTAAACTCTTGTCTTTTGCAAATAAACACCCTAACATTCGCTTTGGCCCAATTAATTTGTAAACCCCTACTAATGTGGTGATAGATCATTCTGTTAACATGGGGTCAAATTACTAACAACAGATGAAAATCTCTGTTGTAACTAGAGTTGGAATTTAAGGGTTAATTGAACAAAGTGAAAGTTCAAGAGTTTAGGGTGGTTGATGGTTGTATGCTCTTTTCCCTAGTAAAATAAAAGGTCCAGATTTGTTGTTTTTGAATTGGTATTCCCTCGGTGATGGATGCTAGAGACATCATGCTGTATTTTTATGTGTTACAGGACTGGATTGCTAGCGTTTCACCTTGCATCAATAAATAACCGTCAAGATGCTCTTGCGGTTTGGGCACTTGCTTCTGTTCTATATCATGGAGAGTGGGAAGGAGGCATTAAATTTGCTAAAGAACGTGCAAAAATGTGTGTTAATTTTGCACCTGAAATAAAGAGGTCCAGTATATCCAAATCAGATGAGGAAATCGCAAAAGCAGTCACTAAATTGGCATCTTTGGCTATTGACTCCTTACATGGGCAGGTTAGTATTAATAATCTTTCTCAATCTCTGTCTAGAATCTAGATATCCATCTGTTCAATTCTGTCACATGGTAAGTAAATCTATGTTGGTGTATATATATTTAGCTATGGTTTGAAAAATTGTGTGGTTGATTGACTGCACAATAGTTGCAACATGATTATGTTTGGTAATTAAATATGATTATTCTAATTGATTGGGTTATTCTTCAAAGTAACATGCCACGTTGGGTTGTGTGATACTTGTTTCTGTTTAGACGTTGATAACTATCAAGAGTTTGAGCTCTGAAAATAATGTAGCTCAGCTGTCACGTAAATAAACAATAAAAGAAAATTATATATTTATTCAAAGGGATATGATGTTACTAAATAAATGAATATAAATATTGAATACTAAATAGAGATGTTTAATTGACTGAAGTCTGAAGATAATTTGTAAATATTTCAGCTTATGTTCCCCAAAGCACACCATTTTTACAGACAGTTTATAAGTGTAGTTTTCAGATAGCTGCCTAGCTCTCAGTCACATATAACCTGGTAAATGTCACAGTACCATATAAATTCTAATTCTATCATAAATAAGGGCTTGAGGCATGTCAACTCATTTCGGTCAACCTTTACTTGTCATCTTGTGAATCAATATCATGTGTTCTTGACACTCATGATTGAGTTTTGATTCTGGCATAGAATGTACAGTCGGTTGACATTCAGTCTGAAGCAACCTATTTTATACAGAAATCTACCTTTGGTTCCTTTTCCACATAACAAGGCATGGGGATGGCCAGAACAAAAAATTGATATATCAACGGCCAAGAATAAAAACTTTAGAATCAAGTTTGTTTCATATAACCATAGTTGTCAAACTCGCAAATCATGGATTTACAGCTAGGTATCAAAATCGAGTTAACTCACTTGCATACATTTGTATGTAAACTCGGGTAGACTTGTATAGACTCATATATACTTGCATAAAATCGTGAGTTTGAAGGCAATTAAACGAGCCTACACTATAATGGTTATTTTCCCACATTTTCATAAAATGGTGGCTTGGCGTTATTTAAAAACCCAATATGCAACTGCTTAATAATAAGGCAGGCTTTGTAATGCACAAAACATTCATCTCAAAATTGTAGCACTTGACACCGCATACGCACGCAGCTTCCCAACACGAACCCAATTGGATAAGAGGTGGATGATGTTATTTTGAGTTTCAACCACATGTCTCAACATACAAAACGTGAACAAACATCATTTCAAGTTTGCAACGAACCCACCAGGCTAACAATCATTAGGGCTAGCAGGTGACTGATTGGAAATTGGAATGAGGTATAGTAGATAATTTTGCCTATCTGTACTGGGATATTGTCCTTTCCTCCCCATTATCATATTTCGACCTGATTATATATCTGTCTCTTTATGGTCGGTTAAGTCATCTTGTACCCATCTGTAAATCATATGGATGTGTTACTTTGTGGATGTTCATAAAGTTCCAATTCAACTGAAAACTTTGTGGCTTTCAGGCATTCATACCAAGGAAAACAAGGAAAGCTGTTTCTGAAATTTTCAAAGTGCTGCTCAATGATATTACATTGTACAAGAGTGAAAGACAAAGTGAAAAGATAAATTATGACATGCTTGGGAGGGGCCATATTTCAGAGACTCGATATGTTTTGGGCAAAATTGTTCTTGAAACTATGCATAGTGGAATTGTTGCAGATGGGGATGGTTTTGAGGCTGAAAAATGTCACCTTAAGACTGAGGGCACCGAGGATTTTGACCAATTGGAGGGAACAAAAGATAAAAGAAAGATTTTACCAACACCAAATGTAGAGCACAAGCAAGAAAAACTAAAAAAACAGAAATTGACCAAGAATGCTTGCATTGCAGAGCAGAAAATGGGCTCGGATGAATTGTTGAAGTACAGGGAAACCAATGAAGAGCACCAAAAGATTTTGACCAAGGATTTTGAGGCTGAAAAATGTCACCTTAAGACTGAGGGCACCAAGGATTTTGACCAATTGGTGGCAATAAAAGATAAAAGAGAGGTTTTGTCAACACCAAATGTAGAGCACAAACAAGAAAAACTCAAAAAACAGAAATTGACCAAGAATGCTTGCATTGCAGAGCAGAAAATGGGCTCGGATGAATTGTTGAAGTACAGGGAAACCAATGAAGAGCACCAAAAGATTTTGACCAAGGATTTTGAGGCTGAAAAATGTCACCTTAAGACTGAGGGCACCAAGGATTTTGACCAATTGGTGGCAACAAAAGATAAAAGAAAGGTTTTATCAACACCAAATGTACAGCACAAGCAAGAAAAACTCAAAAAACAGAAATCGACCGAGAATGCTTGCATTGCAGAGCAGAAAATGGGCTCGGATGAGTTGTTGAAGTACAGGGAAATCAATGAAGAGCACCAAAAGCCAGTTAAGTTGCGCCGGAAGGTTGATCTATCTGTGAAGAAGAACTCTATGGCAGATAATAAAAGCTGCCATAGAAAACAGTTGATAAATGATAGAAAGAAAATTGCCGGTGCCACTAAAAGTTCTACAGACCATGCTAGGCATCTGACGAAGGATGAGCACTGTATGCCATCAAAATCTACGAAGGCCCGGAATCAGCAGGTGGTAGCCAATAACCACAACATAAAGGAAACCAGTGAAGAGAACCAAAAGTCAGTTAATTTGCGCCAGAAGGTTGATCTATCTATGAAGAAGAAATCTATGCCAAATAATAAAAGCAGTGATAGAAAACAATTGATAAAAGATAGGAATAAAATTGCCACTGCCAGTAAAAGTTCTACAGACCATGCTAGACATCTGAACATGGATGAGCACCGTAAGTCATCACAATCTACGGTGTCTAAGAATCATCAGGTGATAGCCAATAACCACAACATACACATGGATGTAAAAACAGATGAGTCGGCTAACAAAGTTGTTAACAAGAAAGGAAGACAGCATTCACAAGAAAGAAAGAAAAGTGTGCCATCACTCTCCAGTCTCTTCAAGTAACGCAGAAGATAATATATTTCCTCCGACATAGTTTAGAGATAGAATATGTATTATCGTCCTTCGTTGTAACAGGACAGAAGATATATTTGATGTGGTTTTGGATAGAAACATATTTGTAGTCTAAAACACTTCTGGGGAATATTTTGCCATCATTGGGATACAGAATATTAGAATATGAGGTAATTTTGTAGAAGCTTTTTTTATTAATTAATTTTATTTTTATTTTTATTTTTTTGAAGGCATAAACGGTAGCTTTACTCTTGGACCGGTCCTGCGTTAGATTACTTTGGCTAGATGACCCCTACTTGTAACATTATGTGTATGACAGGGAACCACTTAACATGATACATAGCCATCCCTAACCCTGTTAATTAATTGAGACAATGAAAAAACAGATTGATCAACGTTTCAAAAACTATAACTATTTTAGAAAATCGAAAACCTTTGTTTTGAAATGCAGAATATGGAAAAACTTAAGTGATTAGATTGATACAAGTTTAATTTCAGACAAAAATATTTACTCCACAAATATCAAATACATATTTCACTTGTATACCAGTGATGGGGGATGTTTTATGTACTTGAAATAAAATTTGGTATTTATGATATGATATATATTGCTAAATTTTAATGTATTTAAAACAAGAACCATAATTAAAATAAGTTTTGCAATATAAACTCATAATTTTAAATATATCATTATGGTGATGGTCAGGTGATATATGTTATTTATACCAAATTTATTTGGTTATATATGAAAGATAGATATCAATTTAAATAGATTCCTTCAGTTTTTTTTTTT